>JASANE010029474.1:0-14627 GCA_030248225.1 Trileptium ribeirensis | reverse complement strand
TCAAACAACCACGGTAGCCCGAATTGGATTACCTGAGATCGTTGGGTGGAATCATCACTTTCTCTAGTATCGTGTATGTTGACGATTTCGAACGTGTATATATTCAAACAACCACGGCAGCCCGGAATGGATTACCTGGCCTGGCAGTGTCGAGAGAATCCTCACTTTCTATAGTATTGTGTATGTTGACGATTTCGAAGGTGTATATATTCAAACAACCACGGTAGCCCGAATTGGATTACCTGAGATCGTTGGGTGGAATCATCACTTTCTCTAGTATCGTGTATGTTGACGATTTCGAACGTGTATATATTCAAACAACCACGGCAGCCAGAAATGGATTACCTGGCAGCATTGAATAAATCCTCACTTTCTTTAGTATTGTGTATTTTAACGATTTCGAAGGTATATATATATTGAAATAATCACGGCAGCCCGAAATGGATTACATGGCAGTGTCGAGGTCCTCGGAGGGTTAGCGTGTATGTTGACGATTTCGAAGGTATATATATTGAAAAGGGGGGGGGGGGGAGATATAATCACGGTAGCCCGAAATGGATTACCATGGCAGATCGTTGGGTGGAATCCTCACTTTCTTAAGTATCGTGTATGTTGACAAATTAGAAGGTGTATACATTTAAACAACCACGGCAGCCCGAAATGGATTATCTGGCAGCGCCGTGGGAATCCTCACTTTCTCTAGTATCGTGTATGTTGGCGATTTCGAAGGTGTATATATTCAAACAACCACGGTTGCCCGAATTGGATTACCTGAGATCGTCGGCGGAATCCTCACTTTCTCTAGTGTCATGTATGTTGACGATTTCGAAGGTGTATATATTCAAGCAACCACGGCAGCCCGAAATGGATTACCTGGCAGCGTCGAGGGAATCCTCACTTTCTTTAGTATAGGTGGGGTATTATCAAACAACCACGACCCGAAATGGATCTGGTGGATTCTTTCTTGTTCGTGTATTTTAACGATTTCGAAGGTATATATATTGAAATAATCACGGCAGCCCGAAATGGATTACCTGGCAGTGTCGAGGGAATCCTCACATTCTTTAGTATCGTGTATGTTGACGATTTCGAAGGTGTATATATTCAAACAACCACGGCAGCCCGAAATGGATTACCTGGCAGCGTCGAGGGAATCCTCACTTTCTTTAGTATTGTGTATTTTAACGATTTCGAAGGTGTATATATTCAAACAGCCACGGCAGGCCGAAATGGATTACCTGGCAGCGTCGAGGGAATCCTCACTTTCTTCAGTATCGTGTATGTTGACGATTTCGAAGGTGTATATATTCAAGCAACCATGGCAGACCGAAATGGATTACCTGGCAGCGTCGAGGGAGTCCTCACTTTCTTTAGTATTGTGCATCTTGACGATTTCGAAGGAGTATATATTGGAATAACCGCGGAAGCGCGAAATGAATTACCATCCAGGCAGCGTCGAGGGAATCCTCACTTTCTTAAGTATCGTGTATGTTGACAAATTAGAAGGTGTATACATTCAAACAACCACGGCAGCCCGAAATGGATTATCTGGCAGCGCCGAGGGAATCCTCACTTTCTCTAGTATCGTGTATGTTGGCGATTTCGAAGGTGTATATAGTTAAACAACCACGGTTGACCGACTTGGATTACCTGAGATCGTCGACGGAGCCCTCACTTTCTCTAGTATCGTGTATCTTGACGATTTCGAAGGTGTATATATTCAAACTAAGATGGCAGCCCGAAATGCCTGGCAGCATCGAGGGAATCGTCACTTTTTTAAGTAAATATCGTGCATGTTGACAAATTAGAAGGTGTATATATTCAAACAACCACGGCAGCCCGAAATGAATTATCTGGCAGCGCCGAGGGAATCCTCACTTTCTCTAGTATCGTGTATGTTGTCGATTTCGAAGGTGTATATATTCAAACAAAGATGGCAGCCCGAAATGGATTACCTGGCAGCGTCGAGGGAATCCTCACTTTTTCTAGTATCGTGTATGTTGTCAATTTCGAAGGTGTGTATATTCAAACAAAGATGGCAGCCCGAAATGGATTACCTGGCAGCGTCGAGGGACTCCTCACTTTCTCTAGTATCGTGTATGTTGCCGATTTCGAAGGTGTATATATTCAAACAAAGATGCCAGCCCGAACTGGATTACTTGAGATCGTCGAGGGAATCCTCACTTTCTCTATTATCGTGTATGACGACGATTTAGCAGGTGTATATATTGAAAAAAACAACGGCAATGTTAACCATTTAGAAGGTGCTTATATTAAATAACCCACGGCAGCCCGAATTAGATTTACTCGACAGCGTTCATAGAATCCTCACTTTCTCTAATATCATGTATGTTGATGATTTAGAAGGTGTATATTCAAAAATCAAAAATCCACGGCAGCCCGAATTGGATTTGTTAGACGGCGTCGAGAGAATCCTCACTTTTTCTAATATCGTGCATGTTGACAATTTAGAAGGTGCATATATTCAAAAACTACGGCAGCCTGAATAGGATTTTCTAGAATCATCGCTTTCTCTAATATCATGAATATTAACGACTTAGAACATGTAGGTATATATTAAAAAACCATTGCAGCCCGAATTGCATTTTCTTGACGGCGTCCAGAGAATCCTTACTTTCGTCGGGATGTAGTGTATATATGTGTGGCTCCCACAGCCAGTTCTGTGTAATCTTTAAAGTAAATCTTCGAGATGACGGATGTCCGTCACAGAGTCCGTTTCTAGCCTAAATCGTGACCTTGTTACTGTTGCAAAATTATGAGTAAGTATATGTATCTTCCACACCGTCGTCTATAAGATTTATCTGAAACTCAGTGTATTTTTATTTTTTAATCGCGAGGTCTTAAAATGAAGAATCTTGCGTTACGAAAAATTTATATATTTTGCTGCACACAAGATTGATGGGTAGATAACTTAAAAACGCAAGTTCATAAAGTCTTGCCACCTTTTAGATAGTTGGTCACCGACACGTATACATCTTTTATGACACTAAAAAATACGTAACGGATACGCACATACCTATCGTTTATGTAATTCATGATGTGTAAGTAAGTATACATGCTCAAACTCCAACGACTTAAGGTGAATAGAGGGTGCATGGTTAGGAGAAGGGCTAGTCGTCAAGGCTAGGGATAATATTTTAATTTTCGAGGTTCAGTATTTTTTGAAGATTTGCCGCTTTTCGCTCGACTTTTTGCCAGTTTTCCCGCGATGTTTGAGAATATTCCCATGATTTTCGCCAATATTTGTTCAATCTTTGCCAAGTTCCCCTAACTTTGGCCTCCAAAGCCTCCTGCGCGTGGTGGGGGCAGTGGGGTGGCTATAGTTTGGGAAAGCGGCTATCCTTCAGGTGGACCGAGCGTCGGAGTTTTAATTTTGTGTCTTTTCCCAGAAGCATGTGCGAACGTAAGATTGGGCAGCGCGTCGGAGGGATAATTCTCGTTTCTTTTCCTAAACGTGTGTGTCAGAGTAAGAGGGGACCGTGCGTCGGAGGGTTAATCGTCGTCTCTTTTCCCAAACGCACGTGTGAACGTAAGAGGGGACCGAGCGTCGGAGGGATAATCCTCGGCTCTTTTCCTAAAAGTATGTGTCATAGTATTAAGAGGGGACCGTGCGTCGGAGGGATAATCGTTGTCTCTTTTTCCAAACGCATGGAACATGAAATTGGACCGCGCGTCGGAGATATAATCCAGGTCTCTTTTCCTAAACGCATGCGTGACCGAAGAGGGGACCGAGCGTCGGAATTTTAATTTTTGTCTCTTTTCCCAAACGCATGTGTGAACGTGAGATTGGCCGCGCGTTGGAGGGATAATCCTCGTCTCTTTTCCTAAACGCATGTGTGAACGTAAGAGGAGACCGAGCGTCGGAGGGATAATCCTCGGCTCTTTTCCTAAAAGTATGTGTCAGAGTATTAAGAGGGGACCGTGCGTCGGAGGGATAATCGCTGTCTCTTTTCCCAAACGCATGTGCGAACCTAAGATTGGACCGCGCGCCGGATGGATAATCCTCGTCTCTTTTCCTAAACGCATGTGTCAGAGTGAGAGGGAACCGTGCGTAGGAGGGATAATCCTCGTCTCTTTTCCTAAACGCATGTGTGAACGTAAGAGGGGACCGAGCGTCGGAGGGATAATCCTGGGCTCTTTTCCTAAAAGTATGTGACAGAGTATTAAGACGGGACCGTGGGTCGGAGGGATAATCGTTGTCTCTTTTTCCAAATGCATGTGTGAACATAAGATTGGACCGCGCGTCGGAGGGACAATCCACGTCTCTTTTCCTAAACGCATGCGTGACCGATGAGGGGACCGAGCGTAGGAGTTTTAATTTTTGTCTCTTTTCCCAAACGCATGTGTGAACGTAAGATTAGAGCGCGCATCGGAGGGATAATCCTTGTCTCTTTTCCTAAAAGCATGTGTGAACGTAAGAGGGGACCGAGCGTCGGAGGGATAATCCTCAATCCTCGGCTCTTTTCCTAAAAGTATGTGTCAGAGTATTAAGAGGGGACCGTGCGTCGGAGGGATAATCGTCGTCTCTTTTTCCAAAGGCATGTGTGAACATGAGATTGGACCGCGCGATGGAGGGATATTCCGCTTCTCTTTTCCTAAACGCATGTGTGAGCGAAGAGGTGACCGAGCGTCGGAAGGATTATCCTCGGCTCTTTTCCTAAACGCATGTGTGAACGTAAGATTGGACTGCGCGTCGGAGGAATAATCCTCATCTCTTTTCCTAAACGCATGTGTCAGAGTATTAAGAGGGGACCGTGCGTCGGAGGGATAATGGTCGTCTCTTTTCCCAAACGCATGTGTCAACGTAAGATTGCACCGAGCGCCGGGAGATAATCCTCGTCTCTTTTCCTAAACGCATGCGTGACCGAAGAGGGGACTGAGCGTCGGAGTTTTAATTGTTGTCGCGTTTCCAAACGCATGTACGAACCTAAGATTGGACCGCGCGTCGGATGGATAATTCTCGTCTCTTTTCCTAAACGCATGCGTGACCGAAGAGGGGGCCGAGCGTCGGAGTTTGAATTTTTGTCTCTTTTCCCAAACGCATGTGTGAACGTAAGATTAGAGCGCGCATCTGAGGGATAATCCTCGTCTCTTTTTCCAAACGCATGTGTGAACGTAAGAGGGGATCGAGCGTCGGAGGGATAATCCTCGGCTCTTTTTCCAAACGCATGTGTGAACATGAGATTGGACCGCGCGTTGGAGGGATATTCCTCTTCTCTTTTCCTAAACGCATGTGTGAGCGAAGAGGGGACCGAGCGGCGGAGGGATTATGCTCGGCTCTTTTCTAAACGCATGCGTGAACGTCAGATTGCACCGCGCGTCGGAGGGATAATCCTGGTCTCTTTTCCTAAACGCATGTGTCAGAGTATTAAGAGGGGACCGAGCGTCGGAGGGATTATCCTCAGCTCTTTTCCTAAACGCATGTGTGAACGTAAGATTGTACCGCGGCGTTGGAGGGATAATCCTCATCTCTTTTCCTAAACGCATGTGTGAGCGTAAGAGGGGATCGAGCATCGGTGGGATAATCCTCGTCTCTATTCCTAAACGCATGTGTGAGCGTAAGAGACGTGCTTGCAATGTTGTTCACGCGAATCCAATTGTTGTCTTGTTCGCTATAAAGATACAACGCTGGAGGCTCATTCTTGATATCCACTTTTCTTTCTAATTCTGGCGCTACCACAAGGACTCCATTTCGACTAGATGCAATATGCCAACGGCACACCGGCAATTCGAAATCAGAAGGATAGTTTATTTTGCGATTTTCTACCAACGTCATATTTTGAGGTTCAACAACTACAAATCCAGTCGTCGAATTGCACCAAATATGTCGACGATATTGATCATAAAGTCCGAAGCGGACTTTGTAGCCGCTTGTTTCCAGTACTATAATTTGATCAAATGTTTTACGGCTGTTGTACAGGACCATTCGATCGTCTTGAAAAATCACCAAGCTAGAATCCGGCAACAAAATACAGGACCAAATAGCAGATTTATTTATTATACCGTCCAAGTCTACCATTCCTCGATACTCTACGCATTTGTTCCATTCCAGCGAGTCAAGACGAATTTTCCAATCCTGAAGTTTTTCCGCTGATATCCGGTTTGTGAATTCTGGTGGATTCAATGTTCGTTGAACAATCGCTTCAACTTCATCGTGACCTATTTGTTGACGTGCTTCATAGCGAACCATTTGTTTTAGAAAATCTTGAACAAAATTCAAAATATTGTTAAAATATTCTTCTTCCATGTTGTTCACACGTCGTTTTATACCCTGGCTACTCTTACGCAGAAATTGTTTTGCAGTTACAGGAGGGCTCTTAGTAGAACATCCGCCAGATTTTAATGTCTCCGGTGCTAGGTAACTTTCCAGATATTTCACTGCTACAGGATCTCTAAGTAGTCGTCCAATGCATTCTGTCGAAAACCGAACAACCTTCTGCGTTTGTCTCCGATTATCGATTGCGTGGCACAAAATTCGTATTTGCAACGCACATATTCGTACGGCTAAATTTGGATTTGTCGACGTGTTGAACACTTCTTCGGCAAGAATATCTGTCAGTAAAATTTTATTAGCTAATTTGGCTCTTTTTAAATAATTTTCATATCTTCTATTTTCTCGGCTTGTAGTTTCGCTGTCTTCAATCTCTTTACTGTTGTCCGCCAACTTCTCTAGTTCGAACGCATCAGTCATTATTTCTTTCAAAAATTGAACCGATGTTTTGTATTTGCTCTCCGTAAAGTCAACAATTTGATTGCCAATTTTGGTGTCAGAGCTTTGGTGTAGCTGAGCGAGAAAATCTGATTGAAGCCTATCGGTCAGTTGTTCCCACCCAAATCCAACTGCCTTCGATATTGCTTTTTCCAACAACATTTCTCCAATAACTGATCCTATACAAACTCCCATACCAATAACTATTTCCATTTTCAAAGTTTCGAACTAATATTTGAATTGCTAAAAATAAATTTTTCCTCATAGTATAAAGTTTTGTTACAGGCCTTGCGGTTTTCCTCAAAACAGAAAAGCTATTGCGCAAATCGGCTAAGATTCACCTCAACAACCTAATATTTTTGGCCATGAAAATGTTTCACCTCTCAAAGATATGTATACTTTATGTCCGACTTGGCGTCCCGAAATAGTCACGCTGATGAGTGGGATTAGGCCATTAAATTATAAAACACAGGTTACATTTTATCTTAATTTTAACAATCTCGTTCTTTATTTCAAAAACCTAATATTTTTGGCCATGAAAATTTTTTTACAATTCAATGATATGTAAACATTCTGTCCGACTTAGGGTCCCAAAATAGTCACGCTGATGAGTGGAGTTAGGCCATTAAATTATACAAAAACAGGTGACATTTTATCCTAATTTTACATATCCCGTTCTTTACCTCAATAACATAATATTTTTGTCTTTGACAAAATTGATTGGTTTTGTTCACCAACCTCACATTTATGAGTAATCTCATTATCAAAAAGAGATTCGGGGCATTCGGGTCTTGTGCTAATAATTGTACAAAGCAGATAGTGTGTTTTTACTATCAACTCCATTTTGCGGAATTACCATCCACAAAAAATCCTTAAAATTTCATT
Source organism: Trileptium ribeirensis (assembly GCA_030248225.1). Classification (NCBI taxonomy): domain Eukaryota; kingdom Metazoa; phylum Nematoda; class Enoplea; order Enoplida; family Thoracostomopsidae; genus Trileptium; species Trileptium ribeirensis. Next base: position 7,012 of record JASANE010029474.1, on the reverse strand, counting down.
GTTATATAAATTATTAGCTTTGAATGGCTTTATTACACTAAATAAATATTAAATGCGACCTGTCAAATTCACTAGTTTCTGTTGCGCTTTGAAGTAATCACAACATTGACGTTTTCAATATTCGGGCCACTAATTCGGTTTCAGTGTTAAGGATGTAATAATTGGACTATCAATACCAATATTTTTTTGTGTCTTATATTGTCTAACTTTCAGTGGTTTTAGTGCTGAATGTGCCTTGTGTGTACCTTGCTTCGATTATCAAGACGTCAAAGTTGGATGTCATCTGCGGATCACGCTTCGTGTGGCAATAAAATATTATGTTGGCTGCAATAAATTTCTGCTCACGAATTAATATTTTCCAACATTGTTAGCAAATTCACTGCACAATGTGTTAACAATTTTTGAAGAAACTGAAACTATATGCTCCAAATAAACTTCGGGCTCTTCAAGCGCTCTCTGGATTTGACGCTGTAAATAGAGAACTAGACGTTTTTTGTAGCATATAGTTTCATTTTATTCAAATAACTGCTAACACATTGTGCACTGAATTTGCTAACAATGTTAAAAAATATTAATTCGTGAGCAGAAATTTATTGCAGCCAACATAATATTTTATTGCTAAACAAAGCGTGATCAGAAGACGACATCCAACTTTAACAGTCCTGATTATCGAAGCAAGGTACACACAAGGAACATTCAGCACTAAAAGCACTGAAAGTTAGACAATATAAGACGCAAAAAATGTTGGTATTGATAGAAACTCTAAATATATTCATGATACTTTAGTAACAATCTAGTTATAATCTAGCACAATAGCAGGAATGGGGAAAATACTTATAAAACATCTAACGCAGTCCCTGAGGCAATACCATAACTTTTGCAATCTATACACTTCTGGTGCCTCAAGCATGACAATTGACAGCGAAGTGCAGCTGACTACTCTCTTTTGGATAGCCAGAAATGTTTACATCTAGTGGTTTCAGAATTTCTCCATAAAGGCTTATATACATTTTGGTACCGTGAGTTATGATTGAATCTTCGAATGGGCTAAATGTCTCTTCAAATCAACTATTAGAGTTTTAAGCAAGGGACTAGATTCAACTAAATTATATAAATTGTCTTTAAATTAATATACTTTAAATAGAGTTTGAGTTTAAACAAAATGCGCACTGGAACTTGGAAGTATCAGTTATGTTTTGGTTTAGAATGGATAAAATTTTAATGTTATCACAGTGAAAAGGATTCCCGGCTACGGGAAAAGAATTGAAATTCGCTCAAATTTTGAACTTAGTTGACGTATAATTGATCTACCTGATGCAATAGCACAAAGTCTAAACATGACTTAACATAATACCTTCTGACATGATAATGATGATAATAATTTTAGATTTGTGTTTATGCGCACTATGTCTAAGTGTTATAGAAAATCAGCATTTAAATTTTAAAATATTAACCGATTTAAGATTTGAAAGATAATTTGTTTACTCCGAGCTAACGCTCGAAGGACACAATACTATACATAGCCATAATGATTAGATTCACGAAGAACTTCAATGCCATTTGAAAAGTAACTCCATGAAATTAACTTAAACTGTTCGCGACGAACACTGGTTGTAGTTATTACTTAAGAATTTCCATGGCTTATTACAGTTACAAAGAAACAACAAACTAAGTAAATACGGGAAGGTGTAGACTTTGGAATTTAAAAATTTAGAAATAGACTTAAGTTCAGTAGTAAGTCGGCGTCAAATGTGACGATTTAACAAAACGATTCAATTTTTCGCTGTTGAGTGACTTCCAAGTATTTGCTTTAGCTAAAGTGATTTTATTAAATAATACAGTCACCCAACTGCCGGCAAAGACTGTAGTGTCAGAGTAAATGGTACTATGTAGAGCCAAATCGGTGTATTTAGTCAATAAAAGTTCAGGACAGCCGCCCAACTGCTGGAAAAGACTGTAGTGTCAGAGTAAATTGTACTATGTAGAGCCAAATCGGTGTATTTAGTCAATAAAAGTTCAGGACAGCCGCCCAACTGCTGGAAAAGACTGTAGTGTCAGAGTAAATTGTACTATGTAGAGCCAAATCGGTGTATTTGGTCAATAAAAGTTCAGGATAGCCGCCCAACTCCTGGAAAAGACTGTAGTGTCAGAGTAAATTGTACTATGTAGAGCCAAATTGGTGTATTTGGTCAATACAGGTTCCGGACAGCAACCCAACTGCTGTAAAAGACTGTAGTGCCAGAGTAAATGATACTATGTAGAACCAAATCGGTGTATTTAGTCAATAAAAGTTCAGGATAGCCGCCCAACTCCTGGAAAAGACTGTAGTGTCAGAGTAAATTGTACTATGTAGAGCCAAATTGGTGTATTTGGTCAATACAGGTTCCGGACAGCTACCCAACTGCTGTAAAAGACAGTAGTGTCAGAATAAATGGTACTAAATAGAGCCAAATCGGTGTATTTAGTCAATAAAAGCTCAGGACAGCCACCCAACTGCTGGAAAAGACTGTAGTGTCAGAGTAAATGGTACTATGTAAACCCAAATCGGCGTATTTAGTCAATAAAAGTTCAGGACAGCCACCCAACTGCCGGAAAAGACTGTAGTGTCAGAGTAAATGGTACTATATAGAGCCAAATCGGTGTATTTAGACAATAAAAGTTCAGGACAGCACCCAACTGCAGGAAAAGACCGTAGTGTCAGAGTAAATGGTACTATGTAGAGCCAAATTGGTGTATTTGGTCAATACAGGTTCCGGACAGCTACCCAACTGCTGTAAAAGACAGTAGTGTCAGAATAAATGGTACTAAATAGAGCCAAATCGGTGTATTTAGTCAATAAAAGCTCAGGACAGCCACCCAACTGCTGGAAAAGACTGTAGTGTCAGAGTAAATGGTACTATGTAAACCCAAATCGGCGTATTTAGTCAATAAAAGTTCAGGACAGCCACCCAACTGCCGGAAAAGACTGTAATGTCAGAGTAAACGGTGCTATGTTGGACCAAATCGGTGCATTTAGTCAACAAAAGTTCAGGACAGCCACCCAACTGCCGGAAAAACTGTAGTGGGAGAGTAAACGGTGCTATGTTGGACCAAATCGGTGCATTTAGTCAACAAAAGTTCAGGACAGCCATCCAAATGCGGAAAAGACTGTAGTGGAAGAGTAAATGATACTATGTAGAACCAAATCGGTGTATTTAGTCAATAAAAGTTCAGGATAGCCGCCCAACTGCTGGAAAAGACTGTAGTGTCAGAGTAAATTGTACTATGTAGAGCCAAATCGGTATGATTGGTCAATACAGGTTCCGGGCAGCTACCCAACTGCTGGAAAAGACTGTAGTGTCAGAGTAAATGGAATAAATAGAGCCAAATCGGTGTATTTAGTCAATAAAAGTTCAGGACAGCCACCCAACTGCTGGAAAAGACTGTAGTGTCAGAGTAAATGGTACTATGTAAAGCCAAATCGGCGTATTTAGTCAATAAAAGTTCAGGACAGCCACCCAACTGCCGGAAAAACTGTAGTGGGAGAGTAAACGGTGCTATGTTGGACCAAATCGGTGCATTTAGTCAACAAAAGTTCAGGACAGCCATCCAAATGCCGGAAAAGACTGTAGTGTCAGAGCAGATGGGACTATGTCGAACCAAATCGGTGTATTTGGTCAATAAAAGTTCAGGACAGTCACCCAACTGCCGGAAAGGACTGTAGTGGGAAAGTTAAATGGTACTATGTAGGACCAAATCGGTGTATTTAGTCAATAAAAGTTCAGGACAGCCACCCAACTGCCGGAAAAGACAGTAGTGGGAGAGTAAATGGTACTATGTAGGACCAAATCGGTGTATTTAGTCAATAAATGTTCAGGACAGCCAACCAACTGCCGCAAAAACTGTAGTGGGAGAGTAAATGGTATTATGTAGAACCAAATCGGTGTATTTGGTCAATAAAAGTTCAGGACAGTCACCCAACTGCCGGAAAGGACTGTAGTGGGAGAGCTAAATGGTACTATGTAGGACCAAATCGGTGTATTTAGTCAATAAAAGTTCAGAACAGCCACCCAACTGCCGGAAAAGACTGTAGTGGGAGAGTAAATGGTACTATGTAGGACCAAATCGGTGTATTTAGTCAATAAATGTTCAGGACAGCCAACCAACTGCCGCAAAAACTGTAGTGGGAGAGTAAATGGTACTATGTAGAACCAAATCGGTGTATTTGGTCAATAAAAGTTCAGGACAGTCACCCAACTGCCGGAAAGGACTGTAGTGGGAGAGTTAAATGGTACTATGTAGGACCAAATCGGTGTATTTAGTCAATAAAAGTTCAGGACAGCCACCCAACTGCCGGAAAAGACTGTAGTGGGAGAGTAAATGGTACTATGTAGGACCAAATCGGTGTATTTAGTCAATAAATGTTCAGGACTGCCAACCAACTGCCGCAAAAACTGTAGTGGGAGAGTAAATGGTACTATGTAGGACCAAATCGGAGTATTTAGTCAATAAATGTTCAGGACAGCCAACCAACTGCCGCAAAAACTGTAGTGGGAGAGTAAATGGTACTATGTAGGACCAAATCGGTGTATTAGTCAATAAATGTTCAGGACAGCCAACCAACTGCCGCAAAAACTGTAGTGGGAGAGTAAATGGTACTATGTAGGACCAAATCGGTGTATTTAGTCAATAAATGTTCAGGACAGCCAACCAACTGCCGCAAAAACTGTAGTGGGAGAGTAAATGGTACTATGTAGGACCAAATCGGTGTATTTAGTCAATAAAAGTTCAGGACAGCCACCCAACTGCCGAAAAAGACTGTAGTGGGAGAGTAAATGGTACTATGTAGGACCAAATCGGCGTATTTAGTCAATAAATGTTCAGGACAGCCAACCAACTGCCGCAAAAACTGTAGTGGGAGAGTAAACGGTGCTATGTGGGACCAAATCGGTGTATTTAGTCAATAAAAGAGGATATCCACCTAATTGCCGACAAAGTCTGTGTAGTCGCATTGCATTTAACATCAAATCCGTAACCTATACTTGTTCAACAACGCTTAAACTAGAAATATCTGAACACCTGGACTGACTTTTGTTCGAAATAAGGCGATTTGACTGTGAACTAATTTGTCTGAGTGACTAATATGAAATAATTGGGAAATATTAAGAGTGCATACAGAAAGGAAGAGCATTACAGTTGCCTGAACTCTAATGTTAACATTTACTGGGCTACACGGACGTTTGTGGTCTTATCGCCTTCAGTTTTGAGGTGCGGGGCATCACGCACAGTCCCCTAGTTCTGTTGGCTGTAGCTCGTACCCGGCTGTGCAGAGAGAATGTGGGACTCCGACTTTTGAGGCGGTCGGTTTATTAACTAACGTCGGATCAACACAAAGCCAAGGGTGGTCTATATATACGCCATGTATGTTGCATAACGGTCCCTCATACAAATGACGCGGGCAAAAAGCGAAAACGCACGTATCCATCTAACACGGATCAATATCAGAGTGTTAGGAAGTGCCACAATCTTTCCTCTATGAATTCCTGCTAAATACATGCTAATAGTAACAAATGAATTTCATATATCCTGTGAACAAATAATATGCACTACTGCTAAATACTAAATGCAACAAATGAATTTCATATATCCTGTGAACAAACATTATGCACTCCTGCTAAATTCTAATTGTGCCACATGAATTTCATATATTCTTTGAACAAACATTATGCACTCCTGTTAAATAATAATTGTAACAAATGAATTTCATATATCCTGTGAACAAAGATTATGCACTCCTGCTAAATACTAAATTGTGCCAAATTAATTTCATATATCCACATGAATTTCATATATTCTTTGAACAAACATTATGCACTCCTGTTAAATAATAATTGTAACAAATCAATTTCATATATCCTGTGAACAAATAATATGCACTACTGCTAAATACTAATTGTGCCACATGAATTTCATATATCCTGTGAACAAACATTATGCACTCCTGTTAAATAATAATTGTGCCACATGAATTTCATATATCCTGTGAACAAAGATTATGCACTACTGCTAAATACTAAATTGTGCCAAATTAATTTCATATATCCTGTGAACAAACATTTAAATCGCTTTTTTACTAACGAGTCAGAGACGATTAGTCTTACTTCTTTTCTGAATTATAGCCAATAATACGGTTTCGACTGGTTTGGTAGCTGATTTGAACTACATACAGCTAACAGTTAATTTCATTTAAACTTGGAATACAGTTATGCGCCTTTAATCTTAAGATGACCCCGCCGACCATCCCATTTTGTTTTTTTTGTAAAAAATTTAGTTACCGAACATTTCTAGTCATCCAAAGAGGCTAGTTTTTGGTAACAAACATTACATTTGTTCGCGAACAATATTTTTCTGATTTGAAATAACAAGGATACTGTTCGCGAACACTAAATGAGACACAATAGGACCGTTTCGTTTATGATGTCACAGTTACAATAAATTTGTTCGCGAACAGAGACGAATCGTATTTTAAAGCTATAAAATGTTACTGAACTGACGTTGCGTGATCACAAATCCCTAAGTCTAAGCTGGCAATGAACTGAACCCAATTTCCTATTTGTTCCGTGACAATAGATGTAAATTCTCTATTGGGTATCGCAAAATAGAATGGTCTGCGGGATCACCTTATTTTCAGTCGCGTATTAGTTCTTCCACGAGCATTAAACACAATGGACGTTGTCAAATTACAAGTATATATTTATTGCTTAAATCTAAAACTGTTGTTATCAATATTGAAAACGAATATTTGTTCGCTCATGTGATGACGGTTAAACATCAAGTGTATATGGAAAGAATTTTCGCTTTCGTCAATAAGGGTTTGCTTATAAAATAAATAAAATGTTACACATTGAACTAAAAATGAGTACCGTTTACAAATATGTTTTGGTGAACTGAAATGTTCGGTTTAAACATTTCAAAATGTTATAGCAAATTACGTACCACTTGTTTTCTAGGTATTCGTTTATTAGTAAGCAAT
>JASANE010029473.1:0-11870 GCA_030248225.1 Trileptium ribeirensis | reverse complement strand
TCAAATGTATTGCTGCGGGATGTTTGAAAAATGGAGAAAAAGGGAAGAAAAAGGATATTTTTGGAAAAGGGTAAATTTATAGAAAATAGGAAGAAGGGAAAGGAGGGGGTTGAATATGTGGATGGGGTAATGATGTGAAAAAGATATGAAAATTTGAGGGAGATTGGTAGAGGTTTGGGTGAGACGGAGGGGTTTGAATTTTAGTTGAAAAAGTAGGAAAAGGGAGAAAAATAGATTTTGGGTAGAATTTTGGTTTTAGAAGGAGAGGGTGGATGGGTATGGAGTATGGGTTGGGAAAAGTGATATTTAAAAGGAAAGAATATGTTTTAGGAGTTTTTGAGTATAAAATTTGGGGTTTTGGTTTTGGGATGTGGAGGGATATGGGCGAATTTTGATAGTTTTATTAGATTTAATATATTTTATATATTTATAGGTAAATACATAGCTAGTATATATATATATTTCTATATATAATATATACAATTATATACATAAGTTTCCGTACATATTACGCTCATATGCCACGCCGAGGGCGACAGGGAATACTAGGGCGGCGTGGGGGCGGCCTTTAGTGAAAAGAAAAAGAAACATTTGGTGGTGAAAAAGGCACCAGCCCCAACAACTTCTATGTCTTAATTCATTTGTTTTAGTTTTTGTAATAACGGTTACCTAGCTAATAGTTTGAATCAGCATGTTCGTATTTTAACCGGAGCTGAGTTACTTGCTTCATAGTTTTGCTGGAAATTGTACGGGAGCGTTATGGCTTGCTTACAAAGGATGTGTTAGCTAATTGCATTGCCATTTGATTTGTTTATTACAAGAGCAAAGAATTGCGTACTTGCTTCACGATTATATTACTGGAAGGAGCTTATACTCGGCCCTTCTAGTGGTGCATGCATATTTCAAGAAAGGCGCCTACACTCGGGCCTATTTATCAGTCTTGGATTACGAGGAAACGCCTATACTCGGGTTTCCGACCTTATTCATTTTGTTTAAACAATTGTTGGATCTCGGCGCGCAAAGAAGGCGTGGAATTAACGTTGATTTGTGACCGAGTAGGATACAGGAAGGCATACAAAGTATAGTGGAATACCGGCGAACAACACAAATAACTAATCTTAGCCCAATTATTATTTTATTTAGTAATATTCTTCCCAAAAAATCGTAGGAAGTTGCAAATAGACTTAATTAGGGGCGATAGAATAGATAATTTAAGGCTAGTGTATAATACTTTAAAACTTCGGCCGTTGTGTCGAGTGAGTGGTAACCAGGGCAAGAGTGCAGTCGGGTCTCGAAAATATCTTAGTAGTGCTACTTGTAAAGCTTGGTAGCCGTCCGGTGTCAGTGGAGCAACTAGTAGTAGTATTGAGCAGATCGAGCTAGTAAGGGGTTCGTTCGAACGACCAAAATCTCGAGCACTTCTGCCTAAATACCAGTATCGCCAGCCGTCCGGGGGTATACATTGAGAAACTTCAACTGCATAGTAGTCGATTGCTACTGTACAGTTTTAATAACGTGGTTCGGCGGCCGTCCGGAGTCGCTCTGTTTAACATAACTGGCAGTATTAGCATAAATCTAAAGCCTAGGTTGATGTACTCAAATAATCGCACGGTTGGCAGCCTTCCGGTGTATAATAAAGTAACAGATAAATTAAACCCTATCCATTATCACTCAAGTTAACCCTTAAGCACTAGTTACTATAACTTAGGTATAAGGAGAAGTCCAAATACTAAACAGCTGTAACATAACCTAAATCTAAAATATTAGATAGGGATCGTCGATTCGAGTATATATATTGAAATCAGGCAGTGCATAAAGTGAAACGAGTGGTCGAGTCACACTAGGGCAAGTCGTAGTCAGACTGTGCGAAAGTCATTCATCAGACTGTGCAAGAGCTAAGGGTCATACTGTACATTAACCTGGTGTCAGACTGTGCTAGAACCTAGTGGTGAATTGTGCAAATATTGTCGGTGGAGTACAAGCGTGAGCTGAAAACAATTTAGTACTAAAGAATAGTACTGCTGTTTGGATACGAGTGCGCTACTAATTGTTACTGACATTGTACCTAAAGGCAATCCTCAGTTAAAAACTATACGGTACTAAAGAATAGTGCCGCGGCTTTTCAAAACGAGTACAGATATTAGTACGGGTATTTTAATACGGTAATCGAATTAGTGCCGCAAGTGATCCACGGGCATAATAACAATATTCTAATATTTTATCGTGCTTTGCAATAAATCTTCTATACCCGTGTCTGCTGACCGATTACCTGGAACTCGAGCACGTAGAGCCGAGCTAGGATGATGCCGCATCGCAAAAGATAGGGCACTAGTATCGCTCACGAAAAGAAAGACGCGCGCCATATCAAGTGTCCCGCCGGCATTCTACTGGCCACACCTCGAACCGCACAATCTCTCGGTGACGTATCCCGTCCCCTTTTTAATACCGATAGCCGCCATAAGGAAAATGTCCCATCCAACGCCTACTCCCATCGAAACGAAACAAAATAACACTTGAATTTAAGCTTACGACGGAGATTCGCCACACAGTTTGCGATTTATAATAGCATTACGGATTTTCTTATAGAATTATTGATTCTTTGTGTTTTTGCTGACCTAGATAGCGAGTCTTTTGTTGTTTGAATTTTAAACTAATGGTGCCAAGTTTTATGATTGATTCAAGATTGAATTATGGTTCAGTTCTAAACTTCAAGCTTCAAGGACATTTCAAATATAAGTGAAATCATATTTGTGCTTCTAAAAGGCGAGTGGCTAAAACAAACAAATAACGACGTACAGGTGGCTCAATTAGCGGTGCTTGAAGTGACAGAAGGAAGGCCTTCGCATAATCCGTTATTGAAGTATTATTGTTAATTTCGAATAAACGTTTTAACTCGGACATTCTTGAATTTGTATTGAGATCGTATAACGAGCAAATCGAAGTAGACACGCCGCAGCGCCATATGAATTAAAGTACGCAGAGATAGAACAATGCGCGCCAAGAAAAGACGTTTAAGCGTACGAGCCACATCTTCGAGTGAAGAATCCCTTCACATTTTAATCTTTTATAGCCGTCATAATAAAAAATACCGTCCACCCTTACCCCCATCAAGAAATAAAAATATAACATGGTCTAGCCTACAGTGGAATCCAGGTCTAAACACACTACAAAAACATAAAATTTCCTTATAACCCGAGGCTATTCTTTTATTATATCCTTCCCTACTTTTTACGCCCTGGGATTAATTTGTTTATTTGTTTTGTTGGTTTGTTCAAAGATTATGCTAATTTGCATAATCTTTTGTTTTTCTTAGTAGCTAACACGAAATTAGCATTGTTTTAGTTCTTACTTTTAGTTGTATTCCTGATTTCTAGTAGAGCGGCGGTTGAATTGCATGATTTCGACTTAAGATGGCTTAATTGCTTCTACTTTGCTTTTAGCTTATCTCGTAAAAAGAATTACGTGCAACTAGTTTCAGGTTTTGTCATCATGCAGTAGAAGTTAAGGCAAATTATTGGATTTATTTAACTTTTGGCGCCATAGCTAATATTATGCGAGTAGAAGTTAAGGCAAATTATTGGATTTATTTAACTTTTGGCGCCATAGCTAATATTATGCGAGTAGAAGTTAAGGCAAATCATTGGATTTATTTAACTTTTGGCGCCATAGCTAATATTATGCGAGTAGAAGTTAAAGCAAATTATTGGATTTATTTAACTTTTGGCGCCATAGCTAATATTATGCGAGTAGAAGTTAAGGCAAATTATTGCATTTATTTAACTTTTGGCGCCATAGCTAATATTATGCGAGTAGAAGTTAAGGCAAATTAATGGATTTATTTTAATTTTGGCGCCATAGCTAATATTATGCGAGTAGCTTATACGATAGGTATGTTTGTTTTTTATAAGGCATATTTTATTGAACTCAAGTGTCGGGTGCATATCTTCGGCTTGGTTGGTGGAGTTATCTCTGTTTAGCTGCGTAAAGAATTACGCACGAGTTAGAATTATCTTAGTTAGTCAAGTTTAAAGATTATAAAACTAGCATTCACGGCTTTCTGATTTATGGTTGACAGAATTAACGTTCTTGGCTCAGAACTTTACAAATATGTATTTTTATACAAGTACTTAGCCTTAACTGATTTTATTAATTTTCCCAATTAAAAACCATAGGGGTAAATATCTATTAGTACTGTTGAATGCTTATTAGCTATTAACTAGTTAGTAATATTTCACAACTTCGGCCTAATCATCGAATGAGAAACTTACACGGCAGAGCAGATTAAAGGTTTATTGGGTAGTAGCATCACTTGTTAGGCTATGCAGCCGTTTGGAGCGGTCTAGCAAGTGATGTTATTCTTGAGAAGACCGGGTGAGTAAGGGGAGTGGAATAGGTTACCCCATCGAGCTAACTCCTTCCCAAATTACCAACTCGATCAGCCGTCCGGGGATCGAGGCTCTTGATAAATTAACTGGATAGTAGCTTGCCACTACTACACAGTTTTTATAATAGCGCATCGCGTCAGCCTTGCGAGGACAGGTATATTAATATAACGGCCGTATTAGCGATAATTCTAAGGAACTTAGGCCAGATAATTAAATAACCCAGCAGCTGGTCAGTCGTCCGAGGGCCAGTTGTATGAACTCACAAGACCTGCAATCAAAGTAGTAACTAACCTAACTCGTAATGGCTATCATCGCAGTTAACGCAGTGGTCAGCCGTCCGGGGGTTGCGGATTAAATAAGGTCGGTACTTAGCCAATTCGAAGAACCTAGGCTGAGGTAATCAGATACTCGCACCGTCATCAGCCGTCCTGGGCGAATGGTGTAAACCTCAAAAGAGATTTAATAGAATTAGCGATACCGAAACCTTAACTAATACACCACTGAAAAATACATCTCATTCAGTCGCTCTTCCACTTTCTATTATCTTTAATAAGTCTATAGGAACTGGAGTTATACCAAACATTTGGAAAACGGCATTTGTTGTACCTATTTACAAAAAGGATGATAGTAGTGATCATAGTAATTATAGACCTGTTTCTTTAACTTCACCTGTGGTTAAAGTAATGGAAAAACTTATTTACCGAGCTATTTTAAGACATTTACAGCAGAATTCATTGATTACCACGGCTCAACATGGTTTTCTCATATTATGATTGGTGTAAAACTATTGATGAAGGTTTCCCTGTTGATTGCATATTCATTGATTTCCGCAAGACATTTGACACTGTATCACATGTTAAGCTGCTAGCTAAACTTGAAAACTATGGAGTGATTTGAAACATGTTAAATTGGATTAGAGCATTTTTGTCTGATCGTTGTTTTAGGGTTCGTATTGGCAATTGTTTTTCTGATTATTACAATGTCCGTTCTGGAGTTACACAAGGTAATATTCTAGGTCCTCTTCTGTTTTTGTGTTATATTAATGACCTAATTGAATATATACCGCAGTCGATTGTATGCAAAATGTTTGCCGATGATGTTAAATTATATTCTCGCGCTGGTGATAATTTTGGTCAATATAAACTCCAATTTGCAATTAATTCTCTTAAATCGTGGTGCAATGCATGGCAACTGTATATTTCTCCTGAGAAAAATTCATGTATTCATTTTGGGCGTCAGAATTACAAGTTTAACTATATATACCATTAATCGTAATGTCATTCCTAGTCTAATTTCTTGTCGTGATCTGGGAGTTATAATGTAAAAAATGATTTAAAGTTTACTGAACATATACAAAAGACTTGTGTTAAAGCCTTTTGTGTTATCAATATGATGTTCCGCTGTTTCCTAAGCTCCGATATGAGAAGCTTACTTCAAGCTTACGAAAGTTTTGTGTTACCAATTCTTGAATATGGATCTCCTGTCTGGTCACCGCTATCTGTAACGCAAATCGACAAACTTGAACAAGTTCAGAGATATTTTACTCGCAGGCTTTGTGCCCGAATTGGTTTCAATTATCGTTCTTATCATCAGCGACTTGTTTTGTTTGAACTTAAACCCCTGGAACTACCAAGATTGGAAATTGGATATTGTGTATTACTACAAGGTTGTTCACAATGAAGTGTCTTTATCTGGTAATTATTTGTCACTGTCACATATTACTAATACTATCCACTTCGCCTTGTTGTTCAACAAGCAAATACTAATTCTCTGCGCTATAATTTCTTTTGTCGCATATGCTTCGCTTAGAACAGATTACCTGAATTTGTTGGAAGTAAACCACTCGTCCGTGCTTCTAATTATAAGAAATTTCGCCGTCTCTTAGAAACAATCGATTTATCTCAACACTTGCAGTAGAATCTCCCCCTGGGTCAAGTGTAAGTGGGTTCTCCCGTTCTTGTCTTTTCAACAAACGTTTTTTGTGATTCTATATATAAATTTTCGATAAAACGCAACCTTTTTACTGTTCAAACTCAATAAAAATGAGCTCATGATTTGTCTTTCACGAGTAGACGTATTTAATACATACTACCAAGGGTTTTCGATGACGCTCTTTTCATTGCGCTTATCCTTGTGTTTCTATCTTTGCGCGTTTTTTGTTGCTTTTTTATTATTCTGGTATATACTAGCTATGTATTTTTGTGGGTCGAATCCATGCATATTTTGTTTTATTTTTTTTTGGCCCTAGCTATGTATTTTGTTGAAACAGTTGCGTTTTGTGAAGTGATTATTACTTTATTTTGTTTTTCTTTTGTTAATAAACTAAACTAATAGAAAATAGGTAATTTGGAGCCAAAACAACCAAATTATTGGGTGGCTTGAAACGAGATAAAAGATCAGAACTAAAATCATTGGTTAAAAAGCATCAGGTGTGACCTAAGCTTCAGTGCAAAAAGAACGTGCCTTATAATCAAAAGAATCTGTGTATTTGTGTTACTAACTTTGTAATAAACGTTGTCATTGCCTTTTTGTGGACAATTGGCTTACTCGGGAGTGAGTAGCGATAGTCACGCGCATTGCTGAGTCGCTTCGCAATCTTGTAAAGATCAAGCAACACAAAAATAACTCGAGCCATAGAACTCCCCACCGACATACCACTGGCCACACCTCTAACGCCACAACTTCCGGTAACGAATCCCGTCTCAAAAAACCTAGGGTCCAACCAGATTATATTAACTTCTCTTGCTGTCATTCATTATATTATATTAGTATTTGAATAAGAACGCATATGATGTTTTGTAGTGCTATTTAATAACGTAAACACCATGAACGTTACCATATGTGTTTCTTTTTTCTTTTGCTATTTGGTCGCCTGACGGCTCGATGACAACAACAAACAGTGAATGCGTGTCTACGAATATCGAAAGCCAACAGAAAGCGCTTAAGCGTGGCCTTCTAAACCGACTGCTAGATGCTGTTCGACAGGTGGGCACTGAGCTATATTTTTAATTATATACAGTGGTTTAACGGGGTTCAGACAGCGCCTTTCAAATAGGTGTCGCAAATTCAGGGTCAGCCTTATAATCACCTGAAACCGCTTAAAAATCTCTAAATCGGAGGTCGCCAATAGGTGACGCAATAGTATAAATAGGAGTCGTGTCAGCCTCTTCCGCCCTTTTTTCCTGAAGCCGCCAACAGTTGTCCCTGTGATGGGGCAAGACGGGGGTAAGCCTCGCCGCAGAACACAACACTATGGTGAAGATACAATGTTGCCACACCTACTACATTGCTCATTATCGTGTTTCGTGTCGTTATAATTTATATATACATGAAATATGAGGTATATATGCGTCTTAAAATATCGTATATTTCTCTCGGATTAGGAAAGCTACAAATTATTTTGCGTTTGCGCTTTCTTTGGTGGTGCCTTTCTTAGATCTTACCAAAAGTTTTGTGCTTTTTCTTTATCGATTTGCCTCTGGTCGTGTTTCTGTTCGAAATATCATTATTAAAGAAATTGATCGTTAATGTCTTATATCTTCTGATACTTAATGCTGTAAATTGAAAAGAACGCTGCGAATGTTGTTTCAAAATGTTAATAGTTTGAAATTTTACAAATCGTGCCTCCGTTATGCAAATGGATGGTGGCTCTTATTATACTTTGCTGCTTAATATAGATGTGTAATAAATTCTATCATACTCAACACTCAGAATTAATCACCTAGGCGATGAGACAAGCTACTCGTCATCTTATTAACACCTTATTAATTATCAGTCATTGGTTTTCGAAATTTCGGTCGTTTAGTTCGCGTTACAATTCAGTGACCACTTTAGGGCACGTCGACTCCTAACGCACCATGCCTATCCAGATAACTTCAGCACTGAGACCAAAACATTGGAACAGTCGGCAGCATGACGTGGTGTTTCTAGTAATAATTGGAATATTCTAGTGATGATTGGGGTCGGTGAACGACGAGATATCACCACTGAAGTCGCCCAGTTTCGTGGTGACGAATTCTGTGATGCTGCGATCTCAATTACTGTTGCGCACGCACAGAATTAGTATGTTGAATAAATTTCAAAATTACCTCAAAATAACAACATTTGTGGTCACAGCTTTGAATAGTATACTTTAGCGTTCGTCTCCTGCTGTCGCCCTTCCCCTTGGCTCGCCAGCGGCCTAGACGCCACCCACCACAGACATGCCTTCGTCTCCTGCTGTCGCCCTTCCCCTTGGCTCGCCAGCGGCCTAGACGCCACCCACCACAGACATGCCTTCGTCTCCTGCTGTCGCCCTTCCCCTTGGCTCGCCAGCGGCCTAGACGCCACCCACCACAGACATGCCTTCGTCTCCTGCTGTCGCCCTTCCCCTTGGCTCGCCAGCGGCCTAGACGCCACCCACCACAGACATGTCTAGCGAGAATCCAGATTTTGACAACTGGAAATTGTAACAAATACACATACATATTTAATTTACCGAGTGTTTTAATACTTATTTCAGTGTCAGTCTCGTTTTGGAGGGAAAAGAGAATTGGCAACCGACTGCTATAGTCAGTAAGTGTTTTCGATATTATAACTGTTCAAAAGAACATGTTTGAAACGGAACAAGCGGAGTTTCTACTGACGGCGCGAGGGGGAAATCGTGAAAATTTCTTTTTTATTCATAACTCATCGTCGTGTGGATATTTTTAGATAATTTTTTTGTTCAATAGCAAAAGCGATGAGGATGTGCCCCTTAGTTGAACGCGACAGGTCCGACCCAACCTATGGGTCAAAATGGCAAAAACCAGTTTTTATGTGTTCCTTGCCAAATTTGGCCATACGTGTACCAGTCTTTCGCAGTCCATATCTCGCGACACAGACTTCACATCGAACATCCGAGACCTACAACTCCGCGATAAGCTCGTTCAAATTCTAGAATCGCCTCGACGAGATGTACAAGTTTGCTAACCATGACTTTTTGTGGAACCACTGCCTGGGCCGCTGTGAGCCCAAATGTGACTCGCCGCCCATTTGCCAGAAATAGCGATTTTTCAAATTTCGACATGTTGCATGTGTTATACTGCAACGGGTGGCTATTAGGTTTTTAAGCATGCTGAATACGATGGTTTTGCTATTTAGACTCCAATTTTACTATATTATACCTTTTAATAGGGTTCTATTGGTTTGCGGTCGACGAACCCGGTTTCCAAAATGTAGTGAGATTTTATTTGTTTGGTTATTTATTGCGGGCAGGGCATCAAGATTGACCTATATATAGGTTTTTCGGTACGCTGAATGACATGGTTTGACGGCGCAAGGGGGAAATCGTGAAAATTTCTTTTTTATTCATAACTCATCGTCGTGTGGATATTTTTCGATAATTTTTTTTGTTCAATAGCAAAAGCGATGAGGATGTGCCCCTTAGTTGAACGTGACAGGTATGACCCAACCTATGGGTCAAAATGGCAAAAACCAGTTTTTATGTGTTCCTTGTCAAATTTGGCCATACGTGTACCAGTCTTTCGCAGTCCATATCTCGCGACACAGACTTCACATCGAACATCCGAGACCTACAACTCCGCGATAAGCTCGTTCAAATTCTAGAATCGCCTCGACGAGATGTACAAGTTTGCTAACCATGACTTTTTGTGGAACCACTGCCTGGGCCGCTGTGAGCCCAAATGTGACTCGCCGCCCATTTGCCAGAAATAGCGATTTTTCAAATTTCGACATCTTGCATGTGTTATACTGCAACGGGTGGTTATTAGGTTTTTAAGCATGCTGAATACGATGGTTTTGCTATTTAGACTCCAATTTTACTATATTATACCTTTTAATAGGGTTCTATTGGTTTGCGGTCGACGAACCCGATTTCCAAAATGTAGTGAGATTTTATTTGTTTGGTTATTTATTGCGGGCAGGGCATCAAGATTGACCTATATATAGGTTTTTCGGTACGCTGAATGCCATGGTTTAAGCTCAAAAGCTAAAAATATAAAAGCTAAAAAATAATTTCCAAGATGCTTGACATAATTTGTGTTTAGGACACTCGATGTGAACTACTCCGAACTGATTTCGCTTCGGTGCCTTTGTCAAGTTCTACAGTTCCGACTTAAGGACTCCTTCACAAGTCTTTGCTACATATTTTAGATTAAACAAGCTATTCTAAAATACAATGCAGCTCTCTGATGAGCTAAACCTATTGGCACTGTAATCGTTCCGACATTGTTTTCTTAATAGAAACAATATGTTTTAACAAGTTTTGCCGGCTTAATATCCTAAAGCTAGTATTTATTTTTTGCATCGCACAAGACATTTTGGCGAGGCAGCTTGGTTGGACTTTTGAACAGTGTTTTACGTATAACCCCTGGTAAAAGTGGTGGTTTTGACAAAAATGTGAGCGACCTTAGTTCAACACCGCTGACAATTTTTTGTTTTGCTTTCTATAAAAATACTCTCAAGTGATACAAAAAATTAGCGATATATACTTATAATATGAGTTTGAAGTTAGAATTAAAATTTCGAAGTCGTCGTTGCTACGGCGTTGCCGGGCAATACAAGTCCTGCAATTGGAAATATTGTGAGCGCACGAAGAAGCCTAATTTAATCCTGTGTACAGTATATTTTGCTATATTTTTCAGGATTTCCTGTTTGCTTGCACAATTGGAGGCTGTATTCTATCACGGGTTGAAGCATAATCAAACGGTACTCAATACACTGAAGTAAGACTATATTAATTTCAGTATTGTTAAAATGTGATGGACTCAAATGTCCGAAGTGTCTCTGCTGCTGACTTTGAAGGATTCGAATATGGCCTTTGCGTGTAGCTCCTGTTCCGCCCTCCGTACATAATTTTATAGCTGTGGCTAGGATTCCGGTGGTTTCGCTGTGGGTATTCTTGCATTCTGCGATTAAGCGTCCAGGTATTTTTAGGTGACAAAAATTGTCGTTCCCAAACAGGAACACGTAAAACTAAATCTAGTTATACTGATTCTTAATGCTTTTATTAATGATAGGAAAATAATAAATATTACGACACTGTAAAGCAGGGAGTAACTGGAATTCCGGTTCCGGTTCCGGCGAAAATCGTGTTCCGGTTGCGGTTCCGGCAAAGGGCAAAAACCATACCGGAACCGGAATTCCGGTTTAAAAATTTTATTTGAAATTTTCCACGTTTTTTGTTTCATCCTGTAATCCAAACATATGTAATATATATTATACAATGATCAAGCTCCAATACAACCAAGCAAAAGAAAAGATTAACTAACCAATTTGCCGTGTGAAACGTAAGTAGAGCACATTATTAGAGCAGGAATTTTTCATAATAACCTGCAGGAGTTTGTTAAATTAAAGCCAGGTCGATGCTTGTAGCAGCTATTTTTCACATCCAGAGGTCTGTGGAATACGTTTGAATTAAACCGGTCCAACTCGGTAACAGAGTATGGCTTACGCAGAAGCACTTAGGGTATGCTTGGCTAACATAAATTGTGTCAAGCACCCGCC
>JASANE010029472.1:0-113494 GCA_030248225.1 Trileptium ribeirensis | reverse complement strand
GGGGCTAATTTAGCCTTTGGATAGGTGTGGTTCGTTAGAATGGCTCGCGCATCGCCCCAAAAATCGCATATCACGGCCACAGGAAAACTAGCCGGTTGGCAACTCATCGTCCCGCAAGTCACTGAAAAGGACGCTTCAAGAGTGCTCTTTGCCGGACTGTCGGCTCTCGAACTAGAGGGAAACTCCAAATTTTTAACTTCCTTTGCCTCTCTCTCTCAGCCCAGGTCGTTCGGTCAGCCGCATCATGTAGAGGGTAGGGTTAAACGTCACACTGAATGAGTCTATGCATAAGTGCGAAATGTGAATACAGCTGGAGCATAAGTTTTGGAGTTAAGATATCTCATGCTTTCCAATTATTCGGGGCACCAATATTTTTCCCTCAGCCCCGCTTAAGCAGGATCGCCCAGAGCGACCAGCGTCTAGGAGGTCCCTTCGAAGGGCCCCCGGCCACGCCTACAGCTCAAAATCGCTACATTGAGCTAAGGAAGGGGCAACCGCACTGGCTCACGCAATAAGGAGGTGCATGCTCCGTCCCGTTGTCCCTATTTTTACCGTCTTGCGCCCATATTGGCTGTCACCCAACCTAATCTATAGCTACCAGTAAATCACTGCAAGTCTGAAACAGCAGAATCGCTACTAGCAACAATTTCACCTGTTCGAAACAGACTGTTTTATAATTGCATCGAAACAGGTTCTATTTATATTACTATTGGATATTACTTTCAGGCTTATTTTTGAGGAGAAATTACGATTTTTGGCTTGACAATGAAAAAATCAAGCGCCGCGTATGAGCGCAGGACCATATCAGACGCATCATCACACCACATTCAAACTAGTATAACTATAATTTGTAGAGTTCCATGATATGACGTCAATGAAATCAATATTAGTAATTAGCCGCAACCAAAAAACCGAGACCATGATTTTTCAGCGGAAATTTTCTATTGTGATTCTCAACATAACAAAAGTGTCGACCTACGAATGCGGCATCATTTCAATTATAGATCTTGGATAGTGAATAGACAGTGAAACTAAACTATACAGGTGCAGCAATTTTTTCAAATATAATAGATTTTGATATAGCCACTATGAAAGAGGTAATTGCGATTGCCAAGGGAAAGCTAAACGGGTCAGTAATCAGAAATCTGTGAGTGATATCCAATCAGTGCGCCACACACCACAGTCAAGATTTTTATATGTAGTTAGTGAGGGATGCTACTTCTGAATTTTGCTTGCTCATAAATTACTTCCAGTTATAAAACAATGTAAAAAGACCCGCCAACAAATAACTTTTCCCGGCCAATGTATAACATGTAGCCTAGAAGTGGACAATTTGTAAGTTTTCGGGGTGCAAGTGAGACGCTTTATACAGTTCTCGATATACTAACCCAAGCCAAAGGTCCCTCCACAGTAACCCCCATATAACAAAAGCCCTTAGGCGGGATGCTAGCGCCTCGAGTTCGCCGGGTCAAACTGTTATTTTTGAAACCATATAACGTCCTATGCCTAAACTGGGACATTGGCTCGTTTAGCCTACGAATTTTGGGGTCAGTTCTGAAGCTACAACGAAATTTTGGCACTTATTTGCAATTAGACAGACTAGGTGGTTGAGTAATAGACCCATTTCTGGCCAGATATAGATGCAAAATTTTTATTCGTGGTCGATGCATATATAAACATACCATTAGAAGCTGATGAAGCTGAGTCAAGTTCAATCAGCCCGTCGAATGGCGGCCCCCACAAGCATCGACCTCGCAGAGGTAAATAACTGTAACGCACACCACTCGCTAACCGCTGTTTCCGAAAGTATCGGGTACTCCAGAAGGTGACACTTGTCAAATTGTGATACAGGGGTGTGTCAAAGTGTGTAGCGCAGAGGTCTCAGATACGGTTTTCTCTCTAGTTTCGCGTTTTAATTTGGGGTCATATGCAAACAAAAACTTGTAGGCTAGGTTTTTACTGGAATCCAGGCAGTAGGAGAGGAATAATTATTACTTTGTGCAAATTCAGCAGTTAGTGTAGCTATAACTTATACTGTATATATGTAATAACCGGTGACGGAGCTGCATGGCGCGAACTTCCTAACACCATGCCCATATGACCCCGGCTATCGTAACCTCAAGGGCTGGACCGTGAATACTAAATTTTGAACCTATTCTTGGTTAGACCCAAGAAGCTACGCAGCTCAACAGGCGGCAGGCGCGCTTCACGGGGTGTGTTCGGACCCCGCCCGAAGGACTCGCGCACGTGTCTAGTATCGGGTATGATTTCTGAGGTCCCCCAGGGAGGCTAGCACCGACACCTGCTCGCAGGTCATGGAGCTTAGCCGCTATTCCCTATCTTAGACTCATCGGAAGTTGTTAAATTCTGTTTAGCGTAGTGAGTTTGAAATTAAACATGAAAATGTCCCTAGAAATTTGAAGCTCAAGACGAATTGCCTAGTTAAAAATCACGGTATGCTCCGTGTTAGAGCATTGACCTACGTGGCCCCCACAGGGTTCCGACAAGCCCTGAGTGTTTAATGTCGGACTATCAATGGCGTGGCCTGCACTTGTCAACAAATTCTATCTCGATGAAAACATTCAAAATTCCCTATTGAGATTTTCAACTTCCGATGAGTCTAAGATAGGGAATAGCGGCTAAGCTCCATGACCTGCGAGCAGGTGTCGGTGCTAGCCTCCCTGGGGGACCTCAGAAATCATACCCGATACTAGACACGTGCGCAACCCTTCGGGCGGGGTCCGAACACACCCCGTGAAGCGCGCCTGCGGCCTGCTAAGCTGCGTAGCTTCTTGGGTCTGACCAAGAATAGGTTCAAAATTTAGTATTCACGGTCCACCCTTGAGGTTACGATAGCCGGGGTCGTATGGGCATGGTGTTAGGAAGTTGCGCCATGCAGCTGCGTCACCGGTTATTACATATATACAGTATAAGTTATAGCTACACTAACTGCTGAATTTGCACAAAGTAATAATTATTCCTCTGCTACTGCCTGGATTCCAGTAAAAACCTAGCCTACAAGTTTTTGTTTGCATATGACCCCAAATTTAAAACGCGAAATTTAGAGAGAAAACCGTATCTGACCCTCTGCCGCTTTTACACTTGACACACCTGTATCACAATTTGACAAGTGTCACCTTCTGGAGTACCGAACATATCTTTCGGAAACAGCAGTTAGCATGGGGCGACAGCTGCTCGATTTTACAGTCTTCCTTTACCTCTGCGAGGTCGATGCTTTTGATTTTTGTGGGGGCCGTACGTTTGCCACCATTCGACGGGCTGATTCAGAAATCTTGACTCTAAGCTTTAATAAGCTTCTAATGGTATGTTTATATATGCATCGATAAAGTTTTTAGGTACCAGCGAATAAAAATTTTGGTCTATATCTGGCCAAAATGGGTATATTCTCAACCAGCTAGTCTGTCTGATCCAAATAGTGCCAAAATTATCGTTGTAGCTTCAGAACTGACCCCAAATTTTGGTAGGCTAAACGAAATCGAGAAGGGGCCCATGTCACCGTTAGCGTAGGACGTTATATAGTTTCAAAAATAACAGTTTAGACCGGCGAATTCGAGGGCGTCACATCCCGCCTCAGGCTGTGTATATGGGGCGTGTAGAAGACCTTGGCTTGGGTTAGTATATCGAGAACTGTATAACGTACCTTTCACTTGCACCCCGAAAATTTACGGGATATCACTTCTGCAGCTACATGTTATACATTGGCCGGAACCGATGATTTTGTCGCACCGCAGACGGCCAGTTATTACATTGTTTTATAACTGCGTGGAAAGTAAGTTATGGCATAGCAAATTCAGAAGTAGCATCCTTCCACTAAGTTTTAAACTACATATAAAGATCTTAGATTGTAGTATATCGGAGACGGCACTGATTGGATATGGCTCACAGATTTCTGATTGGCTGACCAGTTTGGCTTTCCTTCGGCAATCGCAATTTCTGACCTTTCATAATCACTCTATATCAAAATCTATTATATTTGAAAAATTCTTGCCGCGTCTGTATGACGTTAGCTGCTGTATTATTCACTATCCAAGATCTATAATTGAAATGATGCCGCATTAGTAGGTCGACACTTGTTATATTTAAATCACAATCAAAAATTTCAGTTGAAAAATCATCGTATCAGTTGGTTGCCAGCTAATTACTAATATTGATTTCATTTAAAGCATTCATCTAGTGGAACTCTACAATTATAGTTATACTAGTTTGAATGCATATATGATGCGTCTAATCATTGCCCTGCGCTCATACGCGGCGCTTGATTTTTTACATTGTCAAGCCAAAATAACATTACATTAGAAAATAAGCCTGAAAGTAATATCCAATAGTAATATAATAGAACCTGTTTCAATAATATAATAAAACCAGTCTGTTTCAAACAGGTGGAATTGTTTCTAGTAGCAATTCTGCTGTTTCAGACTTGCAGTGATTTACTGATTACTATAGATTAGGTTCGGTGACAGTGCGGAGTCATTTCTCTGGTGCTCAATTCAATCATGGGTAAACCTATTACACATGTTCAAGGTCCGAACTCCCAGAAGGGATACGGGTGCTACTAAGGTGGGGAGGTTCTCCCATTGGGATCAGCCGCTCGTCGTGGGGATTAATTGTTTGGAACTAAATTTTACTAAAATTAATTAGCAATTAACAATTTCAAACAATCTACACAGCTGGCTGTCTGGGCTGTTCAAATAGCGAGTCGACCGCCAGCAACTCCAACAGTTGGGCACAGATTCACTGGTTCGGGTCTTCCCGTGCTTAATCAGTCAATCGGCTGTTTTAGATTGCTTGAAATTATTAATTGCTGCCGCAGAAATTTGGAGTGGCAACAGTGTGCTTTCGACAGTTATGTTAACACCAAAGAGAACAGTGACTCTAGTTTGGACATCCTGTCTTTGTAATCGGAGTCGTCTGACATTGCGCCAAACTTAGGTACGTGGCGAGATTTTCAATGACTCCAATCAAAAGCCTTATATATACTTTGAACATACCACCGGAATATACATCATTTTTAAACAGTAGGAGTCACCTTCGGCGCCCAGGATTCGCTGTAGGATCCGCTGTGTGAATGACGGTTGCGACTGCTTAGGTTGTTTCGATAAACCTTGGCATGGTTGAAGCGGTTGCAATGGTTGATTCCTATTTTTGATTGTAACCGAAGGACGTTGTTCCTTCTTGGAAATGACGACATTTTCCCAGAATTGATGATCTCGCTATCCTTATTTCCATAATTATAAAACCAGTTTTACGAACTTCGGTAAACAGCCTTTGTTCTTTAACCTAAATTCAAACAAACCATATGAACAGTGTAGTCGTCATTTTCAATCACCCTTATCACATAATATAAAGTTTACTTTGTAAAGTTATTTGTCTTAAAAACAAATGCCCTCAAAATCACATCGCTTGTATTTACTCGGAACTACTCAGGAATTCGACTAAAAAGAGTTTGCTGGAAACTTTTAACTATGCGGTACTAAATTAGGACTAAGCTGTGACGGACATATCAGCTTCTAGGCGACACTTTTTCTCCCATTATTCCGGCGACCCATTGTCCACTAATTGTCCAGCGAATTATAACATACCCAATGTAAGTTTGAAAAATAATGAAATCAGCGTTTTTAAGGAGTTAAATAACTCTATAAGATCTTTTTTCATCTTTAACACGCAAGAAGCACACTTGTCAATTTTTTTTAATTTCACTTTTTTGTGGTATATTTAAATATTGGCGTATAGATTGAAAAATGGTTACTCTGACAAAAAATTGTCCAAAAGCAAAGTTGTTGCCCTCGGTGAAAGGATTCTGTCGGGGGTCTTCATTTTAAAATGTTCCTTACGTCTCCTATTCGCCGCAGTTTTGTGGAAATTGCGACAGAAAATTTAAGCAGCAACGCAAACACAAAGGTTAATTTATATTGTCGGTGGCTCACTGTTTATTCGTGGGTCATTTGTGGGTTTGTAAAATATTGTAGGTCTAGGTCACTGTCGGTCACCGTGGGTCGTGGGCCACTGCCAGGTGCCCCATTTCCATTTTTGCTTCTTGTGCGCTTTTAGACTTTCGGAAAGTCAATAATATGCCAGCAGTACATTGAGGGGAGTGTTGCGTCCATTTACAGCACATACCAAGATTATAGGACGGTTTATTCTTTACCTCAAGTGACAGAAATGATGTAGACTGTGTGTTCTATCATCGGTAATCAAGCATCGGATTTGCGCAGATTACCACAACTCTAATGAAACTACGGGAATAATTTTTTTTACAGATTTTAGCCATATTTTAATGTGGAAGCCTAAAAAACTATATTTACAGTTTAATTTTAGTTCTGCCCAGCTGTTGAACCCTCTCTTTCGGATCAGATGGTATTGAATTGTGTTTTTACTTACGTTGAACAAGTATCATCCCGAATGGCGTAAGATCCATTCAGTTATAAACTTTGATGCATTGTAAAGTATAAAGTCCACACGAGACGATATCCATCCCATAGGAAACTACAGTGTGCAAGGTATCACCATTGATGCCACGTGCTCTCTTCAACTTGTAAGCTATCATGTATAAAGTATATAATCATCTCGGATGAGATGATGTCGATCCAGCAGTAAACTGCTATGTATTCAGTATCATTTCAGTTAGCAAGAGGTCCATCCAGCAGTAAACTACGATGTATACAGTATCATCCTGTATGTGGAAGTTTCGTATACTATGTGTATGGCGTACAGTTGTTGAATCCTGAATAGTACCAATGACGTTTCGATGGGTGAACATCACGTATGTGTACAAAAATTGAAAACTCACATTGTAGCATTGGAGTTTGCGTTATGCAAATACCATGGTTTTCAAAATGAAACAATGTAAGCTTTAACATTAGCGAAGGCTTTTCGACTAAAATACAATAAATTAATAGAGTGTGACTGCATCGATTTGCATTGTAATTATTATAAATTTTTTAGCATTATTCGTAATGCCAAAAGAGCGTCCAAGGCGTATGGGCTCAATTCCAACACGTTTCGATATCGATAGTGATTGTTATTCGCCTAACGACAGCAGTTCAGGACCAGGACAGTCTAGCCATGCCGATGAAATCGTCTCTCGCTATAACAATATTCATGACCGGTCACGACGTAGGTCCCGTTTAACAGCTATTCACACCGAAAACAATAATTACTATAACTACTGTTCTGACGATGACGACGATGTTGAAGTGATATATCAGAACTTTGTGAACAACTCAACTACAAATCATAACAGACCAGGATCATTGACACGATGTCGCAATTGCGGGTCTCAACCTGAGTTGTCATCCTGCCAATATCCTCAAACGGTTGGACTTCGAGAGTCAAGGACAACTGACGAGATATGTCGACCAGCAGACACGGAGCAAACGACGAGGCCAGCGAAACTAACCGAATGGATGAGCGTCGACGATTTGGTGGAGTTATTGGAGGAAGGTGACCTTGTTGAATTCGAGCGGGACTATTTTCAGGTGTGTTGGTTTATTTCTCTCGTTCGTTTGCTTTTGTATATGTTAAGATTATAACACCTATGACATATACAGATAGATAGTAGATAATATATATGTAGATATAAAAAGAAATATACTATAATATAAAAATGAGGAGACTAATAAGCACATTGCACTACTCTAGCAGCGCAGAAATCCAGCATCAGCAAGAATATCGGCCAGGCTTAAAGGCGAACTTCACAACTTTCTGAAGATCACAAACCAGAGTTATCAGACATTAAGCCATAAATCTTGAGCGTTAAGCATTAAAGTTTGGAGCAGCTGAGAAGGAAGTGCTCTACCATTTCTTCCTCACCGTAGTTACAAAGATGGCAGATAGGACTGCCTTCACGATGTACCCTGAACAGATGTTGTTTTCAGCCGACAAGGAACCGTAATTAAATGCACTGGTAATCTCATTCTGGTGCGACGAAGATGGAGAGATATCCTCCACATTGCTTGTTTTCTGTCGAGAGAAAGTAAAATTTTATCAACTGATAGGTACCAGATGAAAATCATAAGTTAAGGTGCTCGGAGTTGCACCACGCTGAAGCATTACCTCGAATAACGCTAAGAGGGATTCCATCAGTGGTGACTGGACCAACCAAAGGCGTAAGAGCTCTAACCCGAGCTAGAGCATCAGCCGATTCATTGCCAGCAATACCAGAATGTCCCTTGATTCAAAAGAGAAAAATATGTTAAAATAGCTAATGTATCAAGTAGCAGACTACAGTGCTTGATCAGTGCAGATTGGCAAGTATGTCTCCCAAGCGCTTTCATAGATGCCTAGATGTCATAGAGAATAGCAATACGTTTGTTTTGACGCCTCTTCCAAGAGGGTAACTCCTTAACTCAACAATAGCAAGCACTTCCATCTGCAAAGTTGTACCATGAGGTCCATTGGGAACAGAGATAGTGGTCACGTCTGGTATGAAAATTCCACATACAAGACCTGTTCTGTCACCGAGTTGGTTGTCCATGAGTGATCCATTGTTAAGTAGAAGATATCAGCTTCGAAGTGCACGAAAAAATTATCAGTTATAAGAGACTTCGATCATCTAGGTTTTAGAAAATCTTGCTAATAACATATCTTGGCCAACCAGCAGACGGAACGCGACTAGCTGCAAAAGTATCGATGAAAAGATGACATGGTGAATTGCTGTTATCGGCTCAGCAATCGATGGTCTTAAGCCGATAATACCAAACAATGGCAGCGCCGCAAACTTCCAAATGGAGAGGACGCACATCAAACAGAATTTCCGTGGCAAAGGTGGAAATAGAATTCATGTACCAGAGACACACAACAAACAGAGACGCTAAACGCTAGTTAGGAATGTCTGTGCACATTTAAGCTTAGTACTGTGCCACCAAACCATATAAGCATACAAAACTGCAGGAATAACGAAAGTTTTTTATATCCATAACCATATATCAGCCCGAAAGCCCCAATTTGAACCAATAGCTCGGCAACAAATCATAAAATTGGTGCGAGCTTTTAACAGACAGATCTTATATGGGAACACCGTCTGAGTTTAGCATCTATTATGACGCCAAGGTAATTAATTTCAGATTTATATGGAATATCTACGTTTCGCAAGCCAACTGGTGGCAGGCGAGGCATGCTGCACTTAGGAGTGAACAGCAGAATACAATTTTTTCAGCTTGAAGCTTAAGACTGTTGCGCCTACACCATCAATCAATTTGTTTAAAAATATAACTCTAACTGTCAGTTCAATGGAATGATATACTGTGAGAATAACTGACACGTCATCTGAATACGCTTGACACAGCTGAGCTTCATTGTTACCAGGTTCAACTATGAGTCCGATAATTGCCACTGACCAGAGAATTGCAGATAGAAATCCCCGTTGGAGACAACCCTTACTAACACCATGAGACGAACTGCCCGTACTGACTGCAATATAACTATTGGATACAATTATTTCCATAATGAACTGCGGCAGTATATACCTTTGGAACTTTAAAATAATTGATAAGCGCGCAGTGAACTGATTCAGAGTTGGCACTACCGAAAGCTCTACCCGTATCTAAAAAGATTCCAAAAGCAAATCTGCCACTAACAATGTTTCGATATATCTACCAACGCATTTAACGCAGATGCGGATGATTTACTAGTTTGATAAACATGTTGATGTTCTCTTAACGGTATCTTAAGTGTGTTCTCTTGAAAGATCCTATCTGCTACTCTTTCAGCACACTTAAGAATGAAAAATGTTAACGTAATAGGACGATAACATTTGGGATCTGTATAGGCACATCTGCCTATCTTAGGGATAAAGACGGTTTTTTAAACCGTGTTTTTTAAACACGGTGTGGGGACAACAGAGGTATATAGCTAGCCAACTCAAAACCTACAGATTATAGGCATGTACGAAACATACTGTATGGTCCTGGAGAATTTGAATCACAACCTATAACGTGTCCCACATCGTTAGAGCGACATTAGTCTACAAGATTCATGAGTTTTGTGTTAGGTGAACTCTATCCACGTCAAAAGGCAAAAAAACACTAGCAAAGATTAAATTAGTAGAGCAGTTATTCTTCATACCATTTACCTGCAGTTTTACCACGCAACAGCCAGGCGCGCAGACTTTAGAGGCTACATTAAAGTTAGGGACCCTAGACAACAATATACTTAGCAGCTGTAGGCCGATCACGTGACTGTGTGAATCACTAATGTCGTGAATATTGCTGTCTTCACCAATATAAGGCTTCTGTATGAGACCAACAAACGGTAAATATAGATACCTACGATTTCTGTCAAAAGCGGCAGAGGCGCATCTAGAATGTTGCAAATTTATCTGGAAGACGGACAAATGATTGTTACCATCACAGATAATAGGCTGACCGCTGTCATCTGGAGAAACAGAAGAAGAAATAATATCCTTACTTACAGTTGGTACGAGATATCTCAAAGTAGAATCTATCATCGACCAAACGGAGCTGCTCTCTCACAGACTTTGGTGCCGCTATGATCAAAGGGTAGCCACCGCCATAGTGATTGACCCGACGTGGGAAACATTTATCGAAACCAATTAGCCCGTTTTGAATAGAACAGCGACTAAGTACAGCTGTCGCGTCGTAGCCTTTTCTTTGCGGATTTAGTACCAGTAGTAATACTTTGTGTCCTGTCTAAATTTAGATCCCTAAAAAAGCCAACTTTATGAACTTCGCAATCCTTAACTGACGAATTTCTCACCGCCGCTGTAAGCCAGTTTTCGAGGTTTCAGAGGCGTATTTAATGTCTTTCATTACACAGTTTTCTTGTCAACTACGTCTTCTGTGTCAAAATGGGCCCCAAAGAGGTCAAAGGTCACACTTTTTTGATATTTGGTCAACTGGGTATCTTTCTTTCGAGACCTATATATCAAAGATAGAGGCCTCGTATTAAAAAAGGCATAATCCTCTCAGCCAAAGCAACAATTTTGCTGTGACATTTTTGTCAGAGCTGCCGTTTTCGAGCTGTGAGCAAAAGTTTAAAAATATATATCCCAAAAAGAAAAAATTGCAAAAAATGTTAAAAAGCAAGTTTTTTTTGCTTGTTGAAAGTTGTTTTCATCGTTTTAACACCAAATTGGCTGTGTTATTAAGCCTGCGTGGCGCCATGGAACAAAATTTAGTGAATTATGGTCCCTTAAGATTTCGCCGCTTTTCCAATCAAGATGTACATATGTAGGTCATTCTGACGTGTCTATGGTTGCTAAATACGATGTAAGCAACTGTATTTGCGTGGTGTGCATCAAATAAGGCAAGTCATAGGGTCCTATTATGTAAGAATGATTCTTCAATTTATAATTTTTCTCAAAATTTGTGATTTATAAATTTCAAAAGTTTTGCCTACTACCAAGCAATTGTAGTTCAGTTTATTGCTAAACGGCGCGAAAATTACGCAGATGGTAATCGAAAACTCTCGAATTATGATAATTACAAAATAGTTACTCTCGGTTTATGACATTATTAACATAATATATGGGCGTCGAGGAACGACCGAAACTGTTTTGCAGGTTGTTAGTATCCATAGAGAAAGTGCCAATTATTTGTATTATGAATGTAGCTTGTATGTTGCAATGATATCTATCATACTGGGTAAATTTAGTCTTAATTTATATGAAATTTGTTTGACATCAGTTCGAATTGTAATCTTCTTTTTAATTTGGCTGAGAGTTTTGGGAAGTTTGTTCGAGGATTATATTATGTTACGGAAAGAAATAAAAGCAAATTGTCTACAAATCGTTCAAGAATTACTCGCGAACAGTTCACAAATATATTGAAAACCTGATTACTTCCCTCGAAGTATTCCCGAAAAGCGTACTTTTATTTCTGTACATTACTGTAATGTTATCTACTAAGAGATTGTTGGCGGATAGTCAGACTGGGTTCAACATAGTTGTATGCGTATATCTAGCCAATGTTGTATAAGGTATTATCCTATTCAATATGCCTCAGGTCATTTTGTAGTAGATGTCAAAGCAAAAACCTTGTATATCAGTACATTTTGTAATCAATTGTCATAATTTGGAGAAGTTTGATATAATGATGTTCTTCTTATTTTGTAGCATTGGGGCGTATTCATTCAACAGACTGGATCCAAATACTACATCTGTCATTTGACTGGAATATCAGATCAGTCTGGAACCAGTGGGTCAGTTAGCGCCAGTGTCAGTGCTATGATATCCTCCAGTACAAGTAAAGATGGTATGTTTATTTGAACAACTACAGCTATGTAAATCCGAAAACAAATTTTTTTAAAAGTTGGCGGAAAAAAATAACGAGCACCGCTAAAAAAGGGATTATGTCAAGTTTTTCCACTGTAACAATGCAAGAAATTAGAAATTAGGGCAGAAATTGGATAGTCAATTCAGAGCTAAAGCTAAGCCTTGACTAGTCTTCGACAAAAATTAATACATATTATCACCCTAGGGCAAAAAACTTGGCACGATACACTAATACGTTGGAAGAAATTTGACGCCCAAATATTGCAGCCGCGCGTTGAACGCAGAAAACAGGAACACATAGCTAACTATAAAATTTATCATAACAGTTTCATGTGTAACTTTTATACTGAACGGATTATCGAACTGCGCAATCAGCAATGGAACGCAAACCCGAATTTAAATAAAACAACTCTGTTGAACAATGTTTTGAACAACTGTTGTCAAATGGCTCAAGACCAGTGGTGCCACAAGTTTGATCAGAAACTACGAAAATGGCTAGCAACATTGCAGCGTAGTATGTAACCTATTGCTTTTAATTTTTTAATGTCTGTCGCGTTTTGGGGTGATCGAAAGAAGCTAGGACCTTTCGTCTAAAGAAACTAAATATCTGTTGAAACCATTGATAATTCTAATTTAAAATCACGGACATTGGCATAATCGGATCTCTGACCATAATGTTTCATCACGCTGCAATTTAATCATAGTCTCTGTATGGTCTTATTAGTTACTAGTGGTGGCTACTTCTTGCTGGTTGCACTTATTTATGTATACGAGCGGAAAGAAAAAATAGTATGATTGTAAATATGTTGTCGTTTCGACTCATACTTGACATGACAGCTTTATTGGTTAAGCAATAATTATAATTAGGATCAAGTATTGCCGAAGTAAAGCTGGAAGATATTGTCAAGGTAGCCGATGGTTGGCGTGTCCGAATTAACAACGATAAAGATCGATTTTTCAAGCCGTTTTCGCCGGAACGCGTCGTCGCTCGTGCGCTTAGCGAGCTTGGGAAACGAAGCTATGATTTGCTGCTCAAAAATTGCGAACATTTTACGAGCTGGTGTCGGTACGGGTCAAAAAGTAGCTCACAGGTTAGATATAATAGTTTAGCTTTTATATACATTTGCATAGTAGTTTATGAAAATTAGTTCTAATTTCCACGATATTCCTATGTACGCTTGCATCAATGGATTAATATTTTGCAGCAAATTGTTATTGCTTACCTGGGCTTACTAAAACGAATTCCTAACGGATGTATGAATAATGTATTATACACCATTGTGCTGGGAAAGAGAACGGTATGCGCTCATACAACCATTGTTATTCAAGTGGACGACTATGATTTGCATAGAAGGATAGTTATTGTGATCCGTTTTCACTTTAAAGATTTTCCCATGCTGGACAGTTGTATTTTGTCTATGTTTATGGTATAAGTGACACTATAATTTTTAAAAATCATAATAATTCCTAAACTACATTTGTATTTTATCAGAACGTGGTGGAGATTGTTTGTTGCAGGGGTGAAAGCTTTTAAATTCCGTTGGTGTGTGTATGATCGGCCATAACTCGAGAACGACTTAACCGATTTTCACTTCACGATCTTGGGCTCATTCGAACCGGCATATTCGATTTACTGTGTACATCCCAGCGCGTTTTTTTCGATTTGGGAACTGGTTACGGGATCAGGGGTCAAAGTGTGGGTTTTTGTCCCATTTAACCCCATTTTAGTACTTCAATGAAGCAAGTTTATTTTGTCTTAACTTTCGAATTTTTTTCTTTGGTTGATTTTATTTCATAGTAAAGTGATAAATGCCGATGCGCATTTTTTTTTTGTTTTTCGATTAAGGCTCCGGTTTTAGAGTTATGGGGCATGAGGTGCCCCCATGGTTCCTCGACCCAAAATTCGAAAAAATTTTCCTGACGTCTGTGCGGCTAAAAAGTTTCACTTGGAGGTTTTCGGGCGTGGGAAACTCATTGATGGTATTGGTTTTGCTCTGCGACATATGGTTCAATGTGGACGGGTGTATAGCACCCCCATGGTTCGGGGTCAGAGATCAAAATTAGGGTTTTTACCCATTTTAGTACCCTTCTCAGGATTGTTTTTAACTTAAATTTCTAATTTTTTTTCTATGGTTAGGTTTATTTCATAGTAAAATGATAAATGCCGATGCGCAGTTTTTTGTTTTTCGATGAAGGCTCCAGTTCTCGAATTATGAGTTT
This sequence comes from Trileptium ribeirensis, assembly GCA_030248225.1. Taxonomy (NCBI): domain Eukaryota; kingdom Metazoa; phylum Nematoda; class Enoplea; order Enoplida; family Thoracostomopsidae; genus Trileptium; species Trileptium ribeirensis. Next base: position 99,024 of record JASANE010029472.1, on the reverse strand, counting down.
TGAGATATGGCACCCTCGTGGTTCCTCGATCCAAAATTCGAAAATTTATTCTGACGTCCTCGGCGGCTGAAAAGTTTCAGTTGGGGGTTTCGGGCAACTGAAACTCATTACCGGTGTTTGTTTTGCTCTGCGACATATGGTTTCATGGGTACGGGAGCATGACGCTCCCATGTACCTTCCTCTACACAAAATTCCTAATTTTGTTGTGCTGTCCTGGAAGGCCGATAGCTTGCACTTGGGGGTTTTTGGGCATGGGAAACTTATTGCCGGTATTAGTTTTGCTCTAACTTGTGCGGTATTGCGTGATATCTACATATAGCATATCGACGTATACTATCGAGAACTGATTGGCTGTTTACGCAAAACGTTTAGGTGTACTTATGCCTCACTACGTTCTGCAATATCGATAGAGTTACTAGTATGTTATAACGTCTGCTCGCGTTTCGTCTTCTCTCTTTTACGCAGCATTTATTCATTTATTTGTGTTTATTTCGCTGGTAAATGTAGATGTTAATGTAATTTATTCAGGCTTCAAAATTCAAAAGCATCGCAGCCGGCTTTCTTGTTGGTATTGCCACCGGGTCGTCCTCGTTTGCACTCGCTGCAGGGACAGCCGTTTATGCAGCGTGTCATTTGGGAAATCAATTACGCTACAGTCGATCTCGTAGCTCACATGTTGAGCAAGAACAGGAATATACTGGATGGACTTAAACAGAACATCGTGTAGTTTGAACTAATCGATATAACGATACTCGCTCTTTCGTTAGTGCAAGACACGTTTTTGGTGGACGTACAGCTGAACGACTATGCTTACGAATTTATTCTACGCTGACAACTTTTCTAGCTTAAAATCTAATATCGAACTATGTACGGTACTCCCCAAAAATGACTGTCGCTCGTTCGGGACTCGATCGCGATTGACTTGCTGGTATGAAATTTTTTCTAAAAATAGAATTTATTAATCCTTTAGTTTTTAATTTGACACATTTATCAGCTCATGCAGTGTAACACGAAGCACTAACCGAACTTATCGTGTATGTATAGCGTGCGTTGTTGTGCGATTGCTTTGTGTGTTACTTAAGGGATCGAGTAACAGCTCACCGATACCGTAGTGGCTAGCGCACGAGGCTCGCACTGAAACGATTTGGGTTTAGTTCAGCACAGCAGCAAAACTTTGCTTAAGATCGTACGAAAGACACATATGGTAAAGGAAGGAAGAGGTTAATTTTAATAGTTTCTAAATTTCAAAGGGAGCTACTTGCTTGAACCATTACAGTCATTTTTAGTGAGTGTTGTATTTTCTGTATAATAATAATTGTAAATATGGTGCATTATATTATTGATTCTCTTACGTAGCACATTTAAGGTATTATAGTAAGTTTCGTGATTGGATTGCCGGTTGAACTCTTATGAATGATTGTAAACAGCGTTTTATTGCGGCAAAACGGTGCCGCTAATAGCTTCCGTGATCTCAATAAGCAAACTTGGCGAACTTCTGTGACCATCGTGCATTTATAAAAGCTTTTGATGTAGTTCGGAATAGAACAATTATTATTATGCGACCCTTGTGCAACAGTTTGTCCTTGTTCACTTAACGCATCCAGAATGACAATAAAAAACGTTGTTTGGGCTTATGTTAGGCTTAGGCTACGTCTATGTATGAACTGACTAGCGTACGAGTTGTCGGGTAACCGAAGATTCAGACATTCATTGAATATGTATTTCACTTCACGCAAGATTAATACAAAACTTTCTACATTACAGTACTTGCCATAATTGACTGTCGCCTTATGCGAGCAAGCGGCGTTCAGTTGTGGTCAGTACTGTACATATTATTGTTGAACAAATTTGCTGAAAATCTGCCCAGAGGCATGAAGCGGCCCTTCCCCGTGATGAACCGGGAGTTTTCCCGAGTTTAAAATCATAATATTTTCAATATTTAATGTTTTTAACGAATAACAATGTAATTTTTAATAAATGGCTTCAGATACGGTGATAACAAGAGTGTCTATTGAGGTTAACAGCAAATTTTGATGTTTTTTTGCTGAAATTAATATTCAGCGTCTGAAAGGGGATTTTTGAATAAAATTTTTATATAAAGTGTGGGGTGTTTTTACCTGGGGTAGCAAAAAAATTCGAGGCACCGAAAAATGCCAGGGGGGGGCTGTATCTTCACTTGGTGCAGTCAAAATAATTATTTAAAACATTTTATTATTGTTAGTTTTATACAGTTGTTCTTGTGTTTCATGTAAATAGGTTTGAAGCTTTATGTTTTTGCTTTAGTCCTTTATTAAATGCCGAAATCCAGTCTGTTTCTATTGTATATCTTGCTACAAATGGATTTATAGAAATTCACACAAGTGAAAAAGTACTGCCTCAAAGTTCATACAACAAGCGTTAATTCCGTGCAAACTCATACGCACTGACACGCTACAACATATATCGCGCTAGGTAATGTGATATTTCGCTGATAAAATGCAACTAACCAAGTAGGAATACCGGGTTTCAGCGAATATATAGGACTATTAAATTATATACCAACAAATATCAAAAGTTCAAATATTACTCAAACGGAACGGTTTAATAATCCAACTCGTGAGTTTAAACCAATTATAGGCATAGTGTATGGTCGAAGAACGGTTGCACTGATTGGATTTGGCTCAAATTTGGAAGTATATAATGTTAACTGGCTGCATTCATGTTTGGTCGGTGCAAGTTGTACCATTAAAGAAAAATAGTGACTACGTTTTATACTAAGTCCTGATCAGTTACTGTTATTGTATGATATAAATCAATTTTTATAGTGCATGTAACTTTAGACCGTGTGCCGTTAATATTGGCATACGCGAATAGCAGTTTCTGAACGGCCGTAAAAGAATCACATTCTCATTTTCGGCAGTAAGCAATGTAAATCAACGCTAGTGTGTATTACGTAAGTATTTATAGTGTTCTTTTCGTTCTACCATACTGAGGATCAAAGCTGTCGTCAGTGTATATACTTCGATCATACATGCTGATGCTTCGAGGTCTCAGGGGCGTACACGGGATCTGCGGGGTAGTGGAGGTTACCTTGGGAGAATGGTAGAGGCCTGCCGCGGAGGAAAGGTCGTCCAGGGGGTGCTGAAAAAAGTTGACGACGTCTCTAGTCATCCGTCGATGACCCATTTTTGCCGATTTTGCCCCAGTCTTTCCAAGTTTCAATTATTGTTACCAAACTTCGCTAAAATGTTCCGCTACGTCGTCGGAAAAGCTAAAGTACATGATTATGACCGAGGTTCATTTTCTTCTATAAATTCCCACTATGAACTCATAATTTTACTAATTGAATTTATATTATATATATACTGGATAATATTTGTTGGAATTTTCTATTTGCCAGTTAGAAAAGAATAATTGATTTTCTGCTTAATGTAGTTTGAAGGGCTAAGGTTCTGCTAAGTATATACCTACATTAAAATTTGCTATTGTTTTTTGTACAAATTGATTCATTTCGTATTTTCAAACGAAACGGGGGATTAAGATCGTGTGTTTCCTAGGAATGTCGTAATAGAGTATCGAGCGTTTGGCAGATTTCTAATTTACTCCGGGATCAATTGCAAAAGATTAAAGCTGACATAGCCGATCCTATACGACGTATTGTATACTTAGCTAAACTCAGATTTTATGGAAGCTTACTAGACGGCATGACTAGTGTTATATCACATAATGTAGATTTCTAAATAAATTACTGTTTCATGAAAGATTTATGGTGTGCATATAGCACATCTACTTTTCATTTACGGTTTTATAAAATGAAAAAATTATGGGCATGACTTAGTGGTATACCACATAGTCGGATGTCTAGCAAGACTTAGGCTTTATGGCATATTACCAGTGCTTTACTGCGTGTGCAGCTTTCGTTTAAAGATTCTGGTTTATAATGAACAAGACCGGTGCTATACGAGATAATTGATTTCTGGCTAAACTCTAGCTGGTTTGACAAGAGATTAATAATGGGCATGGTACATATATATACTAAATTTTATGCAATTCCTAGCTAAACTCCTGTCTTATCGAAGATCAATAATAGTTATGATGGTTGTAGCCACATCGGATTTGAATTTGGCCAATATATATTACGCGATTACTAGCCAAACTCGGGGTGCATGGAATATATTGCCTATAGTTGATATTTTACTCTTTAATGGCAGTTTTATTTATGTGTGTGTTTGTATTGGTTTTCTAAAAAATGACTGGTGGTTGGCACATGTCGTGAACTATTTCGATATTGTTGCCCATGTCATTTGGAAAGTTGACCTAGGTCATATTTACGGTACATTGTCTAGAAAATAGAGCTTAGTGGCCCGACTCAGACTTAGGCATAGTATAAGGCTCGTATAGTACATAGAGAGCGCTATAGCTTTCAATTAAACTTTATGTTCCTAGTGGTTACAACCGCCGGACAGATGACAGGCAAATACTACATTATATACCTCGTCTACAAAATATGCTGTGTTATGGTTTACACAATAAAACAAGATTTCATTTGTGTTTTGGTATTTGGTGGGGTTGGCACGTTTCGCTGTGTTCGTTTAGTATGGTTACAAATTTATTCTGGCGTTTCGTAATTTATGTAAAACAATTTTGTTACGATAATTTAAAATAAATTTTCTACTTCAAATGTATAAATAATTAGAGCTGACTTAATCAGATAGCTTGAGTTATATAACTCGTAGATCGTTCATAAAGTTTAGGATCAGGTACGTACATTCAACCACTGATAGTCGCTACGCTGTTCCTTTCTCGTTTAGTTGTATAACGGTCTTGGTCCATGTCACCTTTAAAGGCCGAGCGTTATAATGTTAGAAAAAACATCCGGGGGTTCGGGGACGGCAGCCCCCCGACTTAGGCTTAAGAACGACATAGCACGCATTTCACTTCTGCCCCCTAAAGGTTACATTGGCCACGGTTTTCATAGTAGCTTCACATTGGCTCTATGCCAAAGGCATTTAATTATCAACTCTAGAAGTTGCGCTTCGATGCTATTAGGATCTTTTCACCAACATCTGGTTGAGCAGGATTAACAGTGCTGGAATTGCAAGTTCTTATTCATTGTATAGTTACTAGTAGAAAATCATGCTGTTAAAGTAATTGGCTACCAATTGCTTCAATTGTATGTCGGTAATGCGTTACGAAACGTAAATACGGTAAGATGGTTTTAGCCGACACATGATGGGGGGTGATTCTGTTGTTTCTGAACGTTTTACCGCAAACCAAGCGCATGTTGTCTAAGGGACGTGATTAGACGCGGTAATATAATTGTCTAAGCAATCTGGATGGAAAATTGTAACTCGATAGCAGCAAGATCTCACAAATAATGGCTACTACGATTTCTTAGCCTCGATATATTTACCTCGGATTCTACAACAAAAAAATTTTGGAGAGTCAAGCAGTTAGTATATAATTTATATGCGTCCGACAGTTAAAATATTCCTGTGCCACGGTAATTGGGCATCAATAGTTTATATTCGCTTGATCTCGGCGTTAAAAGCCCGCACATTTGATAAAATCTGCCATCCAAGCGTCTCCATCGAGTAAGCAGAGTTGAAAAGAGAATTGCATTCGGATTATTTTCGAAAATGTTAGTTGAATCTGTTCTTGTTACATATAATGTCCATTGCAAATCTCACCATTAGGGGCCGGACGTTATAATGTTAGAAAAAAGAACAGCTTAGGGCGGGTTTCGGGGGGCGACAGCCCCACGACTTAGGCTTAGTAGATGGCTCATATAGAAACCTTAGCTTAGTATATCGAGAACGGCATAGCATGCATTTCATTTCTACCCCTAAGGTTACATTGGCCATGTTCATTATCATTCAAGGAAGACAGTTAGTGTAGGCAGTGGGAGGAACCGCCTTCTATGGCTTTGGCACGACAAAATCCTTCATGTGGACGGTGTTACATGTGTGGTGCTACTAACCGGGTACCTGACATGTGTGCGTTGGTATTATTAAAGTAATTTCTGTATTATATACCTAGAATTTATTTTCCGCCGTCCTACCGAAGAATTAAGTGTCTGCACTCTTTAAGAAACCCAAAAGCAGATAACTGAAGTCGAAGTACGCAGACGTATTGTTTTTAATACGTTGACTTGACTTGTATTAAAATAGATAAATAGTACCATGATGCTAGCACATTAATAGCTGGTGGTCGATGTTCTAAATATTAAAACACTGAATATATTTTCATGGACGAACATCATCTACCGCAAGAAATATGGTCTCATATATTGCTATTGGACAATATCACGGCATCAGATTTGCTTTCACTGAGTCGTGTCAACTCGGTGTTTCATGATTTGTGCCACCAGAAAGAGGTATGGAAGCGAAAATTTGCAAACAGGTAAATTTACTATTTGTTAACCAGTAATAGTTTAGCTAAATACAGCTCCGTTGTACACGCTACATGATTAGTTAGGTCGTTAATGTGGCGGTGCTGATTCACATCACCTCATATAGGTGAAGCTATTATGAAGCGATGTCACGAATCCTCATCTTTACTTACCTATATGGTGAAACTTTGACCTAATTTCTGTAAATGCGTAACGAAACTTAAAATGAACCACTGAGCATCCTATTTTGTTTTCTCAAAATTTTCGTCACGGAACGTTTTTCAGTCGGTCAAAAAATGTTAGTTTTTGTTCCGGAATATAAAGTTTGTTTGCGAACAGAACTTTATCGGAATTGAATTAACAAAGGTTTTGTTCGAGAACACTAACTGATAAATGATAGGACCGTTCCGTTTATGATGTCACAGTTTACATTAAATTTGTTGTGCGAACAAAGACGAATCCTATTTCAACACTTTGAAATGTTACTGGACTGTCATAAACCGAATGCAAATTTCTATGTCTGTGCTAGCAATGAATCGAATCAAATATCCTATTTGTTCCGTGACAGTGGATGTGGATTCCACATCGGGAATAGCAAAATACGGTGGTTAGCGGGGTCATATTAAGTTTAGTCGCGCATAATGTTACAATCGTCGCAGCAGCCAAACTTATACGTTTGGCGAAAATATCGAAGGCTTCCTATACCCTTTTGCACGACTTGCGACTATATCAGTAGTTAGGGCGCAGAATATTTTCAAGAGGAAAAATTGAGTCAAAGCGGACCACCATTCCCAGTTTGTAGTCGATAAAATCAATATTTACAGTACGTTCTAGAAATGACTGCCGCTTTTAGAATGAACGAGTTTGAGCGAATGGCTCGTTCAATATTTTGAAACTATTATAATTTATTATTAACACATATTCATTCTTTTTAGAACAAAGTTTCTTCGGGCGAGACTCGAGCGAGCGACAGTCAATTTTGACGAGTACATTGTTGTTAGATTTTTGCGTTAAATATGTGTTATTATTCAGTGTCGCAAAATCCAGAATATGGTATCACAATACGCCTTACAATTTTCATAAAGTCTATCACGCGAAACCTAACTTGATGTAAATTTGTACTCTCCCGGGTTGTAATGAAATAACCGGTGGGCACAATAATGCTAACTGAGTCCAACACGGAGGAAGAGTAAGGCCAGCATAACATGTATGCAAGTGAGCATTTCGCCTTGCATTCCCAAGTAACCAGTGGCCGGAAAAACTTTACTGGATTCGCGAATTTAGAAACGGTAGGATTAACTTCTTGTATAAAAGTTAGCTTTACTCTTTGGGTTGAAGTATAATTAATAGCCCTAAAAGTTTTAATGCAGTTCTGGACTTGGAATCGATAAAATTAGTTTTAAGTGATTTGTTCCGCTTGTGGTGAATAACCAGAAGGCTTCTCCAAATAGGAGGTGTTTCAGATATTTCAACCTCCACTAGGTTACCCTAGCTCATGTCCCCAGGTATGATTTGGCTTCTCAGTTCATGCCTCCAGCTCAAGAAATAACTGGAACCAGCTATCGAAACTGTCAATTTAAACCGTATCAGGAATCGGAACCTTCGAAATTTATATTATAATGTAGTAAAACAAATGAAGGAAGTACTGAAGACAATGTGGATATAAAATGTGTTATAAATAAATTTTAGATTGAACCTAATGTATTGCGATGAGCTTTCATTAATACACTAATTATTGTGATAACTAACCTTACAGCAATGTAAGATACTTAGAATTGTTTATGCTATGGTACAGTGTTTAATTTCAAGACGTCCAGCTTAAGTGCTTCCAAACAATTAAAACCCATACTCTGTTATCCATTATCAGGTAGGACTGGTTCTATTCGAATATTCTCCGCGGATCTATGAATGGACAAAACGGCTGCTGTAAGCATGCACCTGGCTTTGTTTCGTTAACATCAAGTTGAAGGTCCCACATGGTCAAGATGAAAAATTCCTATTGAAATTAGTCACGTCCTGTCGTTTACCTCTTGTTCATTCTCTTTTGTCGTTAAACTTATCCTAGTTATGTTTTACAGGGCAATCTGCTAAGGTAATATTATTATTTTCTTTTGATTGGTTGTATTGAAACTTGAAACGTTATTTTACATAAATTACATATGTTTCTAGCACAGTTGGAGCAAAAATGTGGAAAATTAAAAAATATCTAAACCGCAGTTCCAGTTCCGGTATGGTTTTTGCTTTTTGCCGGAAACGCAACCGGAATACGATTTTAGCCGTAACCTGAGGTCATGTTACTCGCTGCTCTAGGTCCCAACAATACTTTCCTGTGCGGACAAAAATTTAGTGAATTTGGCGTAGTGAGGAGTTTGTAGTAGGAGTCAAATTTTTCCGCGTGGCTACAAATCGCTGAAATTGTGGGGCTAAACAATATTCAAGTCTTCTCTGTTTGAAAACTTCAACGATTTGCAGTCTCGCGCAAAACTTTTATCTTTATGCACGCAAACAGTAGTCAGTCGTTTACTTACACACATTTCACGTTCCCCCGGCAGTTACTGCACCTTTCAGTTCTCACGTTTACGTTGGGACCCTCAAGACAAACTGGAAGAATGATCTCACCCTGTACTGTCAAATCTCATGTTTTATAGCTGAGCCACCTCCCAGATTGTCCTCATCAAGCATTATTGTTTAATGATTTGGAGAAGTCATACCTGGTGGCCGCAAAAATTATATATAGGTGAGTCTTCATTGCTTGCGTCGTTGATGTAACTATTTGTTTCAAAATTTCGATTGTACATAATTCATAGCGTTACGGTCAGAAATAAAAGCAAAATTGTTAGCGAATGACTTGCGAAGATTCGCGATTTGTTCGCGAACAGTTAGTTGTTCCAATGTTACTCGCCAATTATTATTCTCGAATTTTTCATGAAAGATCACGAAAAGTTTCCTTTTATTTTTGTCCGTAACTGTACAAATGGCTTTGAATAATATACGTAAAATCCTCTGTTCCTGACTATGCCGCAGCTGCAACCGTTTGTCTTTCAGGTTTCCCGATGACTATGATATGTTGACAGAGTCCAACTTGTTGTCCGCAAACAAGCCAGATGACGTTCAAACTCACGCAACCGACTGGCAGTCGCTCTACAAGCTACGGCTCGGTGTTCGTCCGCTTGTCGCATCACATCTTCGCCACTTGTCAAGACTTATTATCGTTAACGAAGCCAACGAGTCTAAAGAAGCGTTTTCACTTTTATCGGATCGGATTTTTGAGCCTCTGTTACGACCAACAAACACTAGCACTGGCTTGTCCGAACATTGTCAGCAACATTGTTTGTTGCAGTTTGTTCTTAGTGAACTTCGTGATATTATTAATCACCACGATAGGTATGTATATTTTACTTTTTGTTAAATATAGTAGATTTGATAGGAAAACTTTGAGGATTGGCCATGGCCGCAAAGCCTGCGCTCGGAGACTCGGAGGATATCTTCAGGGCTACGAAGTCGGCAAATTATAAACCTTATATGGGGCTTTAGAAGTACATCTTTATTGACTTTCAACTGTTCTGCTTTTAGGTTTGTAATATTGAATTCCTCGCCATTGACATTCGTCGACCATTCTACATGCCGCCAAAAATTACCAAATTTCATCGCCCACCTGTTTACCACGCAGCCAGCCGCCTTAAACAAAAGGTGCTCAGCTGAAGAATGCTATGAATTATTGCTCAGAACTCCGTACTATAAACGTTGCCACAGCCGTGATTGAGCAAATCTCTTCGTTCATTGGACGGATACCCACTAACACTGCAGAGATTACATAGCGCCCACGGCAGGAAACTCGCTCTCCAGTCTTTTAAACAGATCTCAGTAAAGGGAACATCGTAGTCGTTTCGTTGACAGTGCCCGCCGCCCAATAAAGGGGCAACAAAAAGTCACTAATGGAAATCCCTACATAGCTATTTCTAAAGCAAAACCAATCACTAAGTTTTCAGGACATTGTTCGTTAATGGAGTCATTATGTTTTCGGCGGCGCTTAAACTATACGACGCCAACATCCTGGGTTGTATCTGACCTTGGATGTAATACTGAAATCCTGAAGGAGCACGACAGTCTTGTTCCGGTCCCACTTCTTTACTTTCCGTGGAGCAACATTGTGTAACCGTTGCAGAGTTGGGTTTCTTGACTGTAAGCTGTATCAGGTAAACAAACTCTTTGTAACCCTTAGACAAGTCTTATAACCCAGCGCCCCGGACAATTTCATACACTTAGTGGTGGTTATTGAGAATTAATCTAGAATTCTGCTACTGCATATATATATACTATTGATGCAACAGTTGTAGTGTCAGATAATTGGATCGCTGCTCAGTTACAAAACCTGGACTTTGAGATTGGTCATGTTTAATTACGAACCTTGGGCGTGAATATATCTGCGGTACTAAATTTCTTAAATAGTATACTAATCCGATACAATAATTATTACTTGTCATCACGATCACAAATCTGCAAAAGTTATATAAAAATACATGTATCGTTTTAGGCTCTTATCAGTTACTTATAACTTGCGATGTCCAAAAGTTGATAATGTTAATTTTGATTTTGAAAAACGAAACCGAATAATTGTACGAATTATTGCAAACATTTATCATATAATTATTTTTTGCCGTTTTGTTTTAATTTGAGTAAATAGAATTGCTCGTCTGAGTAAGCTTTAATACCCGTAACATTGGCGGCAGGGGACAATATAAAAGCGAATTGTTAACGGAAAAATTCACGAATAATTAGCTGGAGTTTCGCTGTTAACCAAAAATCATTGGTTTATTCAATAAACAGGCCAAAATATTGAGGAATCATTCGCCAAACTTTTTCGAAATATTTACTTCAGAGCCTAAATATCAGTTATTAATTGCACGGTCTAATCGCATGTTTTTCTGTTCTATTTTGACACTGTGAATGTCAGCGATGTAGTGCAGTTTATATACCCAGCGCCTGTGTGCTATTTGCACAATTATCTAATGATTTCTTTTAGAACCTGCTTGTCTGATCATGTTTCAGTTTGTATCTAAGAAAATACAAAGCTTACACATAATCTGAGTTAGATGACTAAGGACATGGTGAGGCAAGTTTATGAATTCAGAGTGTATTCGTCAATATAAGCAACCACCATAATAAAAGCAGTTACGCAAAGCTTGTTCCGCTCTACAAAATGAGCCCAAGATGACCGATATATTTTTATCGATTATGGAGATACATTATGACAGTTTGGCGACTGACCGATCACCATGAAGCGTGAAGATATTTACTGAATAATTGATCACGTGAACATTACTCAACATGATCTGCAATCAGATGTAATACGGCCACGCTTTCTGATGTAATCTTTGCATCACGAAACTGATGCAATTATGCAAATTATTATGTGTATATAAACAGTGTATAGTTTGCAATAAACCAGGTTGTGTTCGTTTGACTTACGTTCCACAACAGTTTTCATGCATTTCGGGTGTCCGGGCATTCTTAAAACCTTTTTCCTGTCATAACGCTCACATGCAGCTTCTTAAGGCTTCGCTTGCTTTACAAAATGAGCCTAATAGGATCCATATATTTTCATTAGTTATGGAGATACGACCGTTTTCTTGCATTCATGTCTCTTGTGCCCATATGAAAACTCATTTTTATCTAATCTTAAGCATAGCTAAACAACGCATTACATGCGCACCTGCATAGAGCTTCTCCCGATCTACAAAATGATGCCAATAAACCCCATTTATTTTCATTGTTTATGTAAGATATCAATATCGTTTTCGTGGATTTCGAATCTCGTGGGCTCATTTTATAAGCCATTTTATCCAGTCTTGTAACATAGTTAACCACCACACTAATGGACTTGCAGCTTCATAGAGCTTCCGAATTGCTCTGAAACTGAACCTAATTTCGCTAAAATGTCATCACCCTTTATCGAGATGCATCCAAAACGTGACTCCATTTTGTCCTTACCCCCTTTTACGATGGCTGGAGCTGAAATCAATTTTCATACAAACTAAAGCGCATAAAAGGTATGTCAAACTGATATTTGAGTTATCGCCCGAGACGATCGACTATTGCAAATTTGAGTTATGGATGCCACAAAGTGTATAAACTGGAAACTCCCAAATGGCACCACATGAAAAGTAAGAAAAATTCTTACCTAACATTTAGAATTAAATTAAGATTTTTATATCCATTTCACTTCGTCCAGTGTCCACCATTTTAGTCTCCTAAGGTGGATATAATATAAAAATTTTCACTGTGCGCATGTATATGTTGGTGTGAAAATAATGAGTATCCTCATTTTGTAGATGTATAACCTTGTCATATTTATTGCTTTTTGTAGGAACAAAAGCCTGACATTACGCTATTATGCTACAAAGGCTGCTTCTGTTGTCAACAAGATATTGTTACAACGCAGTCTGAATGCGGAGTTGCTAAGAAACTTTTGTCTTGCTCAAGGTGCTGCGCTTATTTCTCAATGGCTTCAGCCTGAACTTCGGATTAGATGGAATTGGATTTCGAAAAAATTGGACGACATAGCTCGTTGTGTATTGCGTCGATTGAAGGCTATCGAACCTAAACACCCGTTGCTGTGTTTTCAGCGGACTAGCTCGGACACGTATGTTAGCTATAATAATTGTGCCGGGAAGAGTTGTTCACAAAATAGCGAAGAAATTTCAATGCTGCCCAGTGAACTAACAGCGACCCAACCGCCTACCCTTACGAGCTGTCAAGTCAAACAACTTATACTTGCACTAAATGCCGAAATCGGTGACCCTCAAAGCGGATTTCACGGAGCAGCCCTAGACGATTATAGTAACGTTTGCAATTCATATATCGATAAAGTCTTAACAACCCGGTATGGAATACCAATTACTCTTTCGATTGTTTACGTTTCGGTTGCAGAGCGACTACTTTCTCTCGAAATTGTATCGAAGCTACTTGGGCTTACCCGAACCCAAAGTCATGTGTTTGTACGATACGCGGAACATCCTGAATTGTCTGATCCGTCGAGCCGCTACTCGTATATCGACCCTTATAACCGATGTGAAATTTTAACTGAAACTGGCGTTTGGCGAAGACTCGAATCTAATCTGGGCCATGCGGTCCCGCGGGAGTCCGAGACTTGCCATGAGAAAGTGCCACATTCTGAGACTTGGTTTCGAATGATAAACAATGTCATTGCTGTAAGCCTTGCTGCCTTTTTCTGTGTTGTTTCTGTCCGATCGAATTTGTTTTATATATCTACACATGCTTCCCAACACGTACATTATTATTTATGCATGATCAGCTCAGAATAGTGCTCATCATGAAATGCATTTCTTATGTTGATCTTTATGTGATTCTCTCGGATATACGAGAACTCGGGCTACAAAATATAGAATCCCAGGCAAGCAAGCTTCGGAGACCCACGGTGATCTTTCTTTTGCCTGGCAATCGTTCCCAATAGATGTTCATCAAATGTGAAGTTAAAAGCAATTATATGATTTCTTTTGTATGAGGTTTGTCCCTATTGTTTACCGGCAGATTTTTTCACACAGATGCTTTAGCAATAATCTAAAACGTACATACAGTCTTGTCCAGAAATAAGTGTAAAATATTTAGTCGATATTTCGATTGAGTTCCATTAAACGAAATTTAGATCGATTTTGATTAAAGAAAGTTTCGATTAAATTCAATTTTGGCGCAATTAAATAATTTTGAAATTTATAAAATTTCGATTAATTTTGATTCAACCAAATATTGCGATCGGTTTCAATCGGTTGCGACTAAACGAAATTTCGTTCGATTACGATTTTGATCGATTTCAATTCTATTTATTGTTGGCCGGGGTGTAAATTCACATTGACATTGATATTTGGTAGCAACGGGGTTTGTAAATTTCTAAACTTCCCATGTTTTCGATCATTGGTGAAAGAAATAAAGGCTTCTATGTTTTTGATGATCCTCTTGGCTCAAATTTGTACATCGGAATCTTAAACTTCCTCAAACCTAACAATAATGTGGCATTTTCTGTTTTAGACTTTTGCTGAAAATGGCTACAACCTTAACATAAAATATGAATTATTTCAGTTAGGAGTTACATCACACTAGGGTTTCCCGCTACATTTCCACTCGCTGCGCGAGTAATTTGTTACAACACATTACCTTTTGGGATTTTTGGAACAGGTGTTGATTTCTGGTATAGATATTGCTTCTAATATACAGTCACCCTCTGAAATAAACGCAGATGTTTCGGGAATCGTTCGCGAATAGAAACGGAAGACCTGTTAATTTTTCGCAAACGATTTGCAAAAGAATTGCTTTCATTTCTGAACGTGACTGTAGTTATAATATTGAAACTAAGCGAGCGAAGCTAGTGGAATTCCCACCGAAAAATTGTGTTTATTTCTGTCACGCATAACTCATCTTCGGGTGGATGGATTTTGATAAATGCTTTTATTTAATAGCAAAGTAATGATGTGGCAAATAAACTTGAACAGTTCTTACCTGTCGCATTCAAAATAGCAAAAAAGATTTTAAGTGATCTTTGCAAAATCTGGCCATACGGGCACTAGTCTTTGGCAGACCATATATTGTGAAGCAGGTTTCACATATCGAGGTCTTCAACTTGCTGACCACCACTTTTTGTGGGACCACTCACTCAGCGATGTGGGTCTGAGTATGTCTGTCTTTGCCAGAAATATCGATTTTTCAAATTTCGACATGTTATTGCGTGTTTTATATTACGACTGTGAGTTAGGTCTGCTGAGGACGATGGTTGTGCTATTTATAGTCCAACTTGACTATGTTATACCTTTTCTCATGGGATTTTAAGGGTTTTGCTGTCGACGAATCCTATTTTCGAAATGTACATTTGTTTTTTATATACTGCGTCAAGAATGGTCTATAATATATGTTTTTGCTACGCTGAATACGATTAGCGTCTTCTTTCGAATATTTCATGCTGTTTCTGATGTTTTAAATGGTTTTAGGGTAATGAGCGCGATTGCCAGAGTATAGCTTATCTTCAGTATCGTGGTTGTATATCGTGTACAGGCTGGAAGAATGTTCTATACGGTGTTCGATACACTGGATACGATGGTTTGGTTATCTAGAGACTAGTAGAAATACTCCGTGCGCTTTTAGTTGTTTTCGATTTGTCAGAATCGACGAGGTTTTAGGGTTTTTAATGTGTTCAGGGTTACAGAGGTTTAAGTGTAGTACATACATCAAACACAAAGCTTGTTACCAGGTGATTACACAGAATGATGGCTTGATAAAGCCACGATCGCTCCGTTTCACCCTCGCTCGCGAGATACTAGTCATTTATTAGTAACTATGCTATAATAAATATCAATTATCGTGAACAAATTCGCAAAAAACAATCGTTTTAAAAAATTTCTAATTATAAAATGCTTGCCGTAATATTTTTATTATTACGGAACAGATTGGCATATGTGGCCAATTTCTTCACCATTAGATGCGGTTACGTTTCCAGTACACATTTGCTTGTGCCTGTCTTCGCGGTTTTGTGAAGAGAAGCTGAACTAAAATTATATAACAGCCGTGTGGCTTGAAACTCAAGAACGAAAAAATTTATGTCAGCTCATATTTCTTTTGCGCAGTCGTTAATCTATTTTTAGCCTTTTCAAAGCAGCATGTAATAAATAAATTGAGTTCAAATTTAAAACAATATCCTCAGTAGCAATAATTAATATACTTGAGATTCTTGACTGAGGAAGAAAATCAGAGATGGAGCTCCATCTATACAGATAAGCAGCAGTGTCAAATTACCATGGTCCCTAGCAAAGTCAACGTTTAGCGTAGGATATATAATGACAGCTCTGTCGTCCTCGATAAGCTGCGTAAGCCTAAGTTGCAGCTACATCCTTATATGAACTTTGGAGTACACAAGACTAAGTGTGGTGCTGTCGCCCGTTGGAGTGAGATGATGATCCTTTTTTAAAGATAGTAATTAAAAATTATTTTTATTCGCGAATGTTTAACGAACTAATTTCGCGAGCATTTACCAAAAATATTCTTATATTTCTTTCATTAACTGGCTTATTTTATGTCGTTTTGCGTTACGATTCGGAAAATAATGTACAGCTTGTGTAATCATGAATTTTAGTGTTTTGGTTTTAGAAAAATAATATTTTGCGTTTTATTCTATGTGACAGATTCATTTCATCCAATCAACTGTCTACAGTTACGGATATAAAAATAAATCAATTCATTTGCGACATATTCGGTAAATGGAATTGAACATCTGCTAATTTTTTCGAAATGTTCGCGAATAGTTCAAAGATTTGCCTTTTATTTCTGTCAGTAACTGCATTCCCAACTACATTAGGTAGTCGGGCCTTGTATCATTTAATTATAATCATATAGCTAGCGCAAATAACTTCATAATTCACGATGTAGTTTTTAATCGCCAAAGCTGAGCAACTGATTGTCGGATCGGTTTCAATGCCTCAAAGTGTTTCTATTGATTTGTTTTAGCGATCTAGGTGTAGATATAAGTCTTGTATATGATGTTTCATCATCTTTTTGGACGTTTTACGTTATGTAAAGTTTGTAATATTATTTGCAACAATGAGTGGAATGGAATAACTAATTTTACTGTAGTGACTTTTAGAGCATTGCTTCTTTGGTTCTGCGTGCACATGGTCATACATTTGACTGGACGAGCTTCCGTTCGTGAACGAGAACGACTGTAGAATTATTAAAAATTAAAATCTATTAACAGTTCGACTCAGGCTTTTCGGTATCACGTATGTGAAATTACAAGTAAAGTGAAACCTCTAACTTGTGACATCATAAGATACCTGAGAACCATGCACAGTGTCATTTTTAATATTTTTTTCAATGGTCCCGCTATTCTAGTTATGTGGCAAATTTAGTTAAAAATTTCTGCCTATTTCAGTTGCTTTTCGGTCACGCATGTAGCTTTTATTCCTGAGCTGATATTAACTGTATGTTTGTTACCTTAAAGTTGTCGATATTTCTAGTGTAGTTCACTAAAATCCATCAATAAATTAATTAATATACATATGTGAAACCATGCCCTCAAAACCTTGATAATCAGATTTCAGAACACTGCTTAGCTCTAAACTTCGAGTCAAAGATTCGAAAACTTATCTTTTTTAATATCAATTGGCTAAAGATTCGGTGATGCTGTTAAGCGACCAGCTTTTGAAGAACAGGACCAGCCCGATGCAACCAGTAATAACAAAAGTGGCGAAGCTAGCGCGACCGAAGACAACGAAGACGAGGAAGATCAGGAGCTAGAAGCAGTGTCGCGGTCACCATCACCGCCACCTCCGCTTGACTACGATCTGTCAAAATATAGTTCATTTCAACTGTTGCTAGAAAAGATATTGAAAGTCCTAGAAAAACGTGATACGGAGCGGTGTTTCCTGTTACCGAAAAACTTGCACCAAATTATGCCGAAGTGGTACAGCGTCTGATGAATTTTTACACTATGCATATCAAGACTAACGAAGATCAGTATAAAACATTGGAGCAATTTAAGGTGTTACCGACGCTGAATTGATAACGTCAAAATAGTTGATGTTAAAACGGAGCGACAAGAGTATGCACTTAATTACCGTCGTCTACACTGGAATCGAGCACATTTGAAGGTTTTTCTGGCGATTCGAACAATACTTCCAAAATGATGCCTAAAACATCCACACCAGGCTTCGAAGGTACAAATAAAAAATTTATTTATCGCGCTGCACTTCCCAAAAACTCCGTATATTAGTTTAGCTACAGAGATTAATAATTATTGTTTTTAATCCAAGCTTACAACAAGTATCTAATTATGCATTGTGCCTTGCATTTTATTCGTGCGGCGGTAGTTTAGAAATCGTCACTTGCTGACGCTTTGTATATATGCATGTATATACAATGTACGAAATTCTTTTGTTAGGTTGATTTCAGTTTGACGAAATGCGACAACAGCGCCCGTTTGATCTTGAATACATTTGCAGCGCACGCGAATTGTTGCTTTGTCTAGCGAACTTTTTGATTGACGATCAAAATTCGTGCCAACGTCTACGGTATACACTCGCACGAATGTACATCCATATGGGTGTAAATTTGGAAAAGGTAAGAATTTTTTCACGAAATTTACTACTAACAAAATTATTTTGTAACTAAATTAATTGTTGCAATAAATTCGTCGGTGGTCTGATCAATGGGCGTATTGTTATTTCTTTGGTTTTGGAAAAAACTCAAAAAAGTTTTGATTCTAAGGTCAAAAGTAATTTTTGATTAATCCAAATGCGCGTCAGAACTTAAGTTTACATCATTAGATGCTATATACGACTACCAATTTTTATGCTAGAAAAGTTCTCGGCACAACATTCTGCTTTGCAGGGAAATATAATGAATATATGCAAATTAGTCGAATATACGCCCTTTGCTCAGGTCACACTGTTCAAATGTATTTGTGCTAGGGTGAAAGATAATCCTTATGAATGCACAATAATACACATCAACGTTATTGCATTAGGGTAACTTACTAGTCATAAGTCTAGATCACTATCGCCGCTTTCGCTCGTAAGTGAGGATTCCGGTTCGGTGTCCTCTCCTGAACGCTCTTCGTCGTCATGTTCGTTCTGTGATTTCAAATCGTTGTAGTATGGATGATATATATAGACGGTATAGCCAACGCAGAGCAGAGATGAAGAAGGACTCGTTTTTTTCGCTGCTGCGATTGGCAAGCTACTTCGATACGCCGGATCCAGCGTCAGTTCTCGCGAGTTACGAGTTCGCAAGTCAGGAACTTCGAAAATTAGGTATTCAGACGCATAATCCGTGTTGTACTGAATCGTATTCGGTGAATCTCGAGTAAAACGAAAGCGTCGTACTTTAGAAAAAGGAATGTTAGATCTACGGTTGGCGTAAAGGCGATTTGCTAGTAATTTCAAATTTTGAAACTCTGAAAAATTAAGGTGCACCACAGAAGCGAAAGGTTGTCGAGGGCGGGACAGCTTTATAACATTGATCCAGTCCGCCGGAATGAATATAGATAAATTTTTCGACGCGGTATCAATACAAGAATGCATGCTATCGCATTCCATTTGCGTATGGCCGGGTACAAGAAACGTATGCCGTATCACCCGGGGACTACTATTTTGACGCACAGCGAAAATTAGAGCTGCAACTATAATATAATTACGATTCTGGCCTTCGCACGAATCGCTGTACATGGAGATTTCATCGACAGATTTGGGAAGGCTATCAAGATACCGCAAAAGACCGACCCAATCTCAGTGGCTCCTCGCTTCTCATCAACCTCGCTGCAATAAAAACAATGACCGTCATTAGTTGCCTGATTGCAAATTGTAAAATTGCACGTAGATATCTTACGCTTACAGTAAAGGGAAGAAACGTTGCCAGACGGGACGTAAAGTACGGCTTGCAAATCAAACGTTATACTATGAAAAGTATCCGTATTTTTGACTTTTGTCTTGTCATTGTCTTTCGCAGCTCTCACGTCATCTTTCATTTGAACGTGAATATTGTAAGTGGTCTGATGTTGCGCTTTTTGGTCAGCAGTCATGTGTTCATATTTTACACACGTGAAACATCTATCTTTCTTGGGTTTGTGAATCGAAATTTTATCTTTACTTACGATGCGGCTATAGGACGAATACGAAACAGCCGCAGAATTGTCAGCTTCGCATTGTGTTTTGTAAAGAGCATGCATTTTACGCTTACTTTGGACGCAAGCTTCTAGATATACCCTGCTTGAACTTTTTCTGCAGTAGTGGCTCGGAACGCGCGGGAAACTGTCTATATGGTTCTGGACGCTACGAATTTGTTCAGCGGTTAGTGCATGCTTAATCGGTGGCGCCACTTGAGATCGCTGTGAGCCACCAGTAGGCGTCCGGTTTGCTAAAGTGACACGGACAAATTTTTCTCCGACATCCAAAGTAGCGATGAAAAATTTTTTGCAAACTTGAGCCTTTTCACCTCCCGCACCGCAAGGCAAAAAGTATTTGTGTGTTTTCCCACGTGGTTTAATCGTTGCCGTTGCTACGGCGTTACTCGGTGCTACGGTCGTAACGTTGGAACATATAAAAGCGCGTTGTTGTTCCCGGTCCATCTCGTAAAAATTGTTGAAAAGTTGCTGTCTAAGTTTATCGGATATCCAGGGAGTAACCGGAATTCCGGTTCCGGCGAAAATCGTGTTCCGGTTGCGGTTCCGGCAAAGGGCAAAAACCATACCGGAACCGGAATTCCGGTTTAAAAATTTTGTTTGAAATTTTCCACGTTTTTGCTTCATCCTGTAATCCAAGCATATGTAATATATATTATACAATGATCAAGCTCCAATACAACCAAGCAAAAGAAAAGATTAACTAACCAATTAGCCGTGTGAAACGTAAGTAGGGCACATAATTTGAGCTGGAATTTTTCATAATAATCTGCAGGAGTTTGTTAAATCAAAGCCAGGTCGATGCCTGTAGCAGCTATTTTACACATCCAGAAGTTTCCGGGTTACGTTCGAATTAAACCAGTCCAACTGGGTAGCAGAGTATGGCTTACGTAGAAGTACTTAGCGTATGCTTGGACAATATAAATTGCATCAAGCACCAGCCAGTGTGCTTGTAAACTTTGTAAATCAGGCGAAATTGAAGTAAACTAACGTTATCTGCAGCGCAGGTAGAAACTGCTTTCTAGGCAATGAACTGCATTTATTGAAACTGTGCAAGCAGTATCACATTGTGTCTCATTTATAGCATTCCGATTAGAAAGTTATCATCATTATCATCTAACTGACGGGCACTATTTGTCCAACGCTAGCCTAAACAGTGTCTCTAACCACTGATCACAAAATTACCTTCTACCTATTATTTTCTCTTAGAATCATATAAACCAATAATTTTAAGCTTCCTACAGAAGAACATGCAACAAACGTATGTGTAGTAAAGGGAGGCGACTGGAGACAGAGCGAAAGTGTGTATTCTACGCTCCAAGCTTTGTAAGCATATTCGATTTGACGCAGTATACGCAATGGTGTATAGTGGAAGACATTTTTTGGTCTGAATGTCTAAAAACCGACATATTTGATCGATAAATAAATATTAATAGCTTGCTCAGTCTCTTTAAAGTTTGAGAAAGGCAATAATACCATTGCAATACATAAAGTTTAATGTAAAAGTTATTTTTAAAGCATTTTAAATTCACTATACCTTCATTTCTTCCTTCATCTGTTTTACTATATATAAATTTCGAAGACCAGGTTCCGGTTCCGGATCCGGTTTAAATGAACGGTTCCGGTTGCTGGTTCCGGTTCCGGTAAATTTCGGTTCCGGTTATTCCCTGCGGATATCCTATTGCAGCAATCGTACCAACATTTAGCACAGTTCACGGGCTGCAGACTCCGTGCTGGAACATGCTTACTTCCTCGACTGATGTAAGGAATACCAGCTTGACGGCAGAGCTTTGCAGCCTTCCAAGCCGGAACCTTGCATTTCCGGTTGTTGCAACAACACTGTTTAATACATCGTCAATAATGGATTGTGGCTCGTTGACAGGCATTGCTGGTTCCATGTCTTCGGCGTGCGGAAGACCCTAAAATATTTATATGAAACGTTTTTGGTACTAAGCCGTTTTCACTGCTGACTTTAAGTATACAAATGAAACAATTCTTTAGGTGAAACAATACTTTAGGTAATAACGTACAAATTAAAAAATACTTGGCGTAATAACATACGACTTTAACAACATACTTTAACAATATTTCAACACCATACAACCTTTCGTTTATTGGGCCGTATTCGCTGCTGATTTTAAGTATACAAATGAAACAATGCTTAGGTAATATGGAAAATATGAAACACATTGATGCATTAATTGCATAAAAGACTTTGATAACACGCTACTTGAAAACGTACATTTTGAGCTGTTTCTGCTTGGTCGCTAATAGAACTAAATGATTCGTCCAGTGGTTTGTAATCAGAGTCGCCGATGCGACTATCACGATCGCTATCGCTGCCACTTTCGATACTCTTGAAACGCTTCGTCTTGCGCATTTCTCGATCACTTATACACTGCGCTTGTGGGATTGCTCGGCGTTGTTTGGACTCCGGCGGTTGATGCTGAAATCGCCAAAATTATCAAAATCAACTCATAACATTATGAGCATGAGCATGTATTACACCATGATAGATCATCGTGACATAGCGAAACATAGTAAACAATTTTTCAATATTCAAAACATGTATTCAACAGAACTGAACTCAGTTGGTATTTACGATTACGATTTCACACATTTCGGTACACACACCTACATTACACGGTATGAGTGATTATCACTTCTTGAAAAATCAATAATTTGTCCAACAAATGGTAATATAAAAACAAGTTAATGATTCTGCAACCTGCGTTTCATTGCTGCTAAATACCGAAAATTAACTTGTTTTCACTGTCATTTTTACAAATCAGAACAAGCAATGAGTAAAAATGAACTCACTATTGGTTATAACAATAATTTTGCAATTTAAACACATTTATCAGTATTGATTGCAATTAAATATATGCTATGACCCACCAAAACAATTTTTGGCTTCCTACAGCACGTTTCCACGGAGACCGGCGACGGTGCACACGGTTGCTGACAACTCGGCAACGGAATTTTACCGTCTGGATAAATGTTGTTGAATACAGGTACAATGTTACTGTACCGCTCGCGATCCCAAAATACACGTTCTGCCGCCCAAAGCAGCGCACTTTCAACTTTTTTATTGCGATAAAGGGTAGATTTTCGTTACTAAAATGTTTGAAGTTTTCGACAGTCACTGCCGCATACTGATGCTTGGGGAAAAACGATACGTTAATACAGTTCTTAATAGATTTTGACGTTGACGGCTGCGTAACAGTTGATGGATCAATAATAATCGCTGGATAAAATTGGTAACCCGGCATTTTCGCCCATACAATGTATCCAATTTCAAAAGTCATTATGTTTTAAGTTTGATAAACGTAGTATTAGTATTATTAGCAATATTAAACCTAAAATAACGCAAATTTACTGTAAATCTAAAATATGTGAAGCAGTAAAGAAAATGTGTAGCTATACCACTCGCAAAATATGACGGCCTCTCTTTGGCATTTCAAGCGAACAATTTGTATAATGTTATTTTAAAACGGAAATAAAACAGCTTTCAACTAAGTCGCGAAAGAGTTTCGGCGAAGCGACATTCGTTTTTAGCCAGTACCGTAGCTACACAATTCAGTTCCTTTATTATTTTCTCAGTTTTTCATGATGATACAGTTATGGCGTCGGTGCTATCTACAACCTTACAATACTTTCTTTATCGAGATAAATATGGCTGCAAAATAATTTAGAATGAAAGCAGAATAATGCCAAGTATTAAATCTTAGACACAAGTGTCAACTTACAAGCGTGCGAGCTTATAAAATCTCCAAGTAAGATGCGCGAGTTAGCAATATGTGAGCAGTGGTCTGCGTTACATCGCAAATTTACAGGACGCGGCTGTGGTTTTAGACGTTTTAGGAGTCGTAGGTTCCCAAAAGTGTACAGTTCACTATTGCCAGATAAGCTGCTACTATATTATTTGCGGCTAATCCAAAATAAATATTCATTAAAATTAATCGAAATTTTATGAAAAATCATTCACCCAACAGTTAGAACGGGTAGCAGCGAGCCGGTAGACACTGCTGGGGTCGGCTAAACGTCAAAATCGAACAATAGGAATCAAAGTATAATCATGTTTGATTACGATATGTACATAGATTTCTAACATATAAACGCATCACCATGTTCGACATATTCTATGTCCAGAATAAATACCCGTACCGAATCAGGGACATTTGTTGGCACTTGATTTTGGTGTCGTTTATTATGTATAAAGGTGGAGTACCAAGCACTTAATGTGCTGAATAACATTAACATCCAATGTTTACGCCATCGTTTTGATAATCATTAGTACACATGATACGCCCTTTGATCAGACACGTATGTATTAATTTTATATTACGTGAGCAAAGGCCATATCTTTATATGCCCTTTGCTCAGATCAATCGTTGAGATAAATGTGGAAATTGCAAAGGCCTTTTCATTATACGCCTTTTGCTTGTGAGATAAGGCATTTGCATTTGCCGCCATATTATAATAACAATGTTTGTAAATGTAACACCCTTTGCTCAGATTATTCTCTTTCAGCTAACAGTCAATATAGTTGCTTAATCTCAAAATTGCGTTACAACATAAGATACGCCCTTTGATCAGATCACCGATTATCTTTTTTACAAGAATTCACAGCATCTTGCAACTCGTGTCGTTAGATAGAATTATTTTTGTTATAGATAGATTTGAACTAACTTTCAAAAATGATATATCGCGCATTATAAGCGCGCAAATAATTATTTTTGTAATTGTAGCATTATTTACGCTACAAAGCTGATTAGTGTGGTGTTTGTGGGACAGGGTTATAGTGTAAAATAGTGTTTTTCTGGTTTGTTAATC
Source organism: Trileptium ribeirensis (assembly GCA_030248225.1). Lineage (NCBI taxonomy): Eukaryota > Metazoa > Nematoda > Enoplea > Enoplida > Thoracostomopsidae > Trileptium > Trileptium ribeirensis. The sequence continues at coordinate 74,140 of JASANE010029472.1, read as the reverse complement.
TTTTCTGAAAAAATGATGGCAAACAATTTTTCATTCTTTTGTGCAACGCGATTCTATTCCATTTGTTGTAATGTCTTAATCACAGCAGTTCGTTGTGAGCTAGCTGGGACCACGTACCAACATTATTATGGCTGGTGATTGTTTAGGTGCGTCGGTAGTGGGCAGCACCCCAATTTCTAAATACCGAACTACCGAATGCTGATTATAGATATTTTAGTAATTGTAAACATGAAACAATCTCGTTAGATTCTATTCCATTTGTTGTAATGTCTTAATCATAGCAGTTCGTTGTGAGCTAGCTGGGACCACGTACCAACATTATTATGGCTGGTGGTTGTTTAGGTGCATCAGTAGTGGGCAGCACCCCAATTTCTAAATACCGAACTACCGAATGCTGATTATAGATATTTTAGTAATTGTAAACATGAAACAATCTCGTTAGTACATACATACTTTGTATTGTTTCAGAGTATAGAACTTATATCCGGGTTGTTTGAATTTCATGGCCGCGATGCGTTGGGCGAAATGGCAAAAGAGCGACTTCAGCAGGAAAATAAACGGCTCGAGCAAGACTTGACGGTAAACTGGGTGTCCGCGCTCCTTGAATCTCCTTGATTCCCATGGATTCTCCTTGGAATCAGGAAAACCTTCTTGGATCTCCTTGAATTTGGTTACGGCCCCTTTAAGCTCCTTGAATTTTGTGTTCCATCTCCTTGAATTTTGTGTTGCATGACAGCTGCAAAATAATTGTGCAATGTCTTCAGAATCGCAGAAACATAAGGACTCACTGCACATAGTTTCTTGTCAACCTTATATAGCCACTCTTCTGTCATGAAGCACTGATTCCCAAAAACAGCAGCGCCTCTGCAAGAGTCCGTTGCTAAAACTTCCGCCCAGGCATCACTAGGAAGCTTACGGATTTCCAATTATGTAACCAGGGCTGAGATACTTTGGTGTCTTAGGGAAGTAAGCAGTCGTCTGTCTTACAGGTGTAGTGATGGTATTGGTTCCATATTTTCAGTTCTGTTTCGCGACGGCGACATAGCCAAAATCTTTTGGATTGGTCGCGACAAAATTGGATACACTTTTGTGTTTGGATTGGCTCCCTTTTTTCAAGACCGTCTTGTTTCGCAGGTTACACAGTGTGTCATTTTCGTAATTCTGTTCGATAAGGCTTTAAACAGAATATCACAACGTGGACAAATGGATATTGCTGCCCGTTACTGGGATGCCCAAACAAATGCTGTTGTTACCCGATATTATTTGTCAACATTATTTGCATTGAAAGATCATGTCAACTATACGGTTGATGATATGCTATAGAAATATCTCCTTGAATTTTTCCAAAATGCTCCTTAATTCTCCGTGAATCTTTTTGAATTCTGGGGTGCTGGACCCGCGGACACCCTGGGTAAAATGTTTTTTATTTATATTATGTATATATATGTAGTTTGTACCTACCATGAAAACCAGATTAATGTTTCTACTTATAGTAGCTTATTTTCAGTCAGGCGTTTGACGGTTTTAAGCTAGCGGCTTTTGGCATTTCCGGTGCGGGCGTCCGGTTTTGATTTGTTATAAGATTTTTTGGCTATAAATAGACTATTTTGTTTTTGTAAGTTTTGATCGGCAATCGTTTGAACTTATTTTAGACAGATCCAACTTGACGTAGCTCTATATTCAATGTAGCCAGCAGCGATGTAAAATTTGGTGGTTCTTTTGTATTCATATACGTCTTAAGCAGATACTATCAACCATTAGGTAAACAGGCTTCTTTGTTTCTGGATGTATTATTTTCAGTTAGTGCCGTCTATAATTTGCCCTTTGTTTTTCGCCATTTCATTTTGAAATAGTCTAGTTCCTCGTAGCGACTTTATCTAAGTTGATTTCAGTGTGAGGTGGTCGCAATAGACTATCCACATAAACCATGTACAGTCACGGAGAGAAATAAGTGCATAAAAAACGAAAGCAACAACGTTCGTGTATTTACGAACCAGCGATGCAAGTGGGTACCGGGTCACCGGGTCGACCCAGTGGCCATTTTGGACCGGGTCACCGAGTCACACCATCGACCGGGTCACCGGGTCACTACCTCTGACCTGGTATTGACCCGGTATTGTTAGTCAGGCAAATTCATTTTGTATTGCTGAAATGGAGTAGTTGTATTAATATATTTGTGATCGCATCGTAGCATTTTGTAACCACGTCGGTGTCGACGATTTGCACTTTGTTATTTTGGTTTGTTTATAAAATTTTTTATATTTTATAATTTTATATTTTTATTATTTGCATAAATGAATTCAAACTTTCCCACGCCGCTACAATTTACTTGCAGATTTCAACGAAAACTAAATGCGTATGGCTGGGTGCAGATGTGTATAGGGCAGCAATAATATTCTCACAACACAAAACTGCCTATACATTGTGTCTCTAGAGCGTTGTACTTTTATCTCATTTATTATTATACAAACACAGAGGAAAACACACTATAATCGATTTGAAAATTGGAAGTACATGATTTTTTATCTTTTTTGTGTGTAAAATACTGTTATTTTGTGATAATCTTCAGGAAGTTATTTCATATGTTTTGATGTTAGAGCAAAATATTTTATAACGATAGTTTCCTATCGCCAGTTTTGTTTATGAATAACAAAATCGTTTGGTGTCGACAAAAATCGTCTAAAAATTCTAACTGCATTCAATGTTTTCAATGGTCACGCGTAAAGCCCAATTTTGCTACTTATAATGCATGGAAATATTTCACTGAATCCAAACTTAAGCCTTACTCAAAGCAAGAAGCTTAAGCCTAAGCATAAAGCGTACAGTTTTCAGACAGAACATGCACTATTTAAGTTATTGAGAGCCTAGTGAAACGAAGCGAAGATTGTGCTGTAACAGGGTGAAAGCTTTTAAATTCCGTTTCTGTGTATGTTAAGAGCGTAGTGAAACGAAGCGAAGATTGTGCTGTTACAGGGTGAAAGCTTTTAAATTCCGTCTGTGTGTGTTTGAGACTGTAATGAAACGAAGCGAAGATTGTGCTGTTACAGGGTGAAAGCTTTTAAATTCCGTTTCTGTGTGTGTTCGGCCATAAATCGGCAACAACTTAACCGATTTTAGTCATGGGCTCATTCGAATCGAATGGTCGATTTAACCGGAATGTTACGGGGGGTAGGTGTCCTGTGATTTCTCGACCCAATATTGGAAATTTTTCTACCATGTCTTAGAGGGCCGAGAAACTTATGATATCCCTGTGATTTAAAGTTCAGACCTTAAAGCCAAAAATTGCATGTCATCGTGTAGGCGTGCGCCAGATTAACCTGCAAATATGATCTGCTTTATGCTTTATATAATAGCGATTACTATATTTATAGGGTTTTATAATGGAGCACGTTGATATAGATATTAATTTTGTGTCGGAAAATGTTAAAAATGGAAGCTATAAATTGGTATTATTTCACGGAAAAAGCGACGTTTGGGACGTGTTTCGAAGAGTCTGTGATAACCAGGACAAACCAATTTTCGGCGTCGCTTGCTGTTCAAGATGCCGCTTATGTCTGTTCTTCAAGAAAAAAGACGAAGCGGGAAGAGTTACGGATTATGGAACAAAAAATATGAAAGATCATATGAAGACGTGTTCAGCTTCGGCCAAAAGTACAACAAAAGGAATTCAGTCTTTCTGCAAACCTGTCATGAAAAAATATTCCGAATCAGTGAAACAACAGGTGAAAAGGTCTCAAGCGAAACTGGTCAGCGGTTGTTTTTTGCCTTTTAATATTATGGATAACACCAATTTCGTCCAGTTCGCACAGTTAATGATTAACATTGGGTCCCAATATCAAAATGCTGATGCAAAAGATATTCTTTTCGGTCGAATGACGATTCCGAAAGAAATCATGAAAATGAAAGATGAAGCTGAAGCTGTCATTATAGAAAAAATAAAAAAACAGCTGAATTTAATGCGGTGTCGTTTGTTACTGATCTCTGGTCTGACGCAAATGTTCAGAACAGTTATCTGGAGGTTACGATTTTTTGGGTTGAGGAATCAGATGACGATAGAAGTAAATGGATGCTGAAAAGTGGAATGTGGTGTTGCAAAGTATTTGAATCATCAAAGACAGCGATCAACATCGGAAAAGCAATTGATCAAAGTCTTTTGAAGGCACATTTAGTGCCACAGAATATCCCCGTAACCACCGACAAGGGAGCAAACATCGTGGCAGCGACTGAACAAAGAGTACGTATTGATTGTGCATGTCACCGGCTTCACACTGCAATTGACAAAGCCTGGGGAGCTGCAAAAGCGGAATGTCCAGAGTTGGAAAATCTGGATGAGTCTTGCCGAAAATTGGTTCATTTTGTCAAAAAGACAACAAACATTCAAAGCAAATTGTCCATTACTTTAAAACAAGGAGGAGCGACGCGTCCCTGGAGGGCTCTCATCAAAATGTTTGCATCAATCATTCACAATATAAAGGATGAATCAGAAGAACTGGCCAAAAACTTGAGAGAACGAAAAAAAGAAGGACTGCTAAACGATGTTGACCACAAACTTATTGAAGATGTTCATGCGGTCCTAAGTATTGCCGAAGCGGCGTTCGACACGCTTGAACATGGTACAACATGCACCCTCAATTATGTACTTCCATCTTATTACTTGATGAGTAACCAGTGGTCTGTCCAAAACCATAATGACAGTCCAGAAATCAGAGTATTGAAGAGACAGTTGTTGAAATTTTTGGAATCAAAGGTATGGGCAAGTATCATCAGAATTCATTTTGCCGCGACGTTTTTAGATCCTTCCTTGCGAGATTTTTTGTTTACCGATGTAATTCAGGATAAAATCCTGTTTCGTAATGATGCTATCGAGTGCGTTAAAGCATATGCTAAATTGAAACCTGCTGATGCGGAAGTTGTCGAATTCTCAGAAACCGAGGAGCACGCGACACCCGTCAAAATTTCCAGAAAAGATATATTTGCAGAATTTCGAACATCTTCGCAAATGCCGTCCACATCGCGACAACCGTCATCAGAAACAGAGCAGGATCAACTAGTAAAAGCGGAAATGGCAAGATATGAGTCACTTACCGGACCTTTTGGAAACGGTGCGCATTTTGATCCGTTGTCATGGTGGGGAGAGCAAAAATTCCGGTTCCATTATCTTGCTCAAGCAGCAAAATCCATATTGGTTATCCAAGCCACATCGGCGGAATCGGAGAGGCACTTCTCGGCTGGAGGCCGAATTACGCGCAAAGATAGATCAAGGTTAAAGCCTGAAACCGTAGAAGCGTCGATGGTTGTTTGGCACGCATTGAAGCAAGGTTTCATTCATTAAAATGCTTGCAATTCGTATATCGAACAGATCATGAATCTCTTTCGTGTAAATTTGTATATATTAACTATAAAATATCTTTAGTTTTTTATTGTTTCTTGTGGTTTTTTTATGCATTTCTGTGTGATAGATAGTCATGTTTTTGTACTGTTTTGTTCCTTGAAAAGCGAAGCAGCAGGAAGTGTAAGAAGGAAAAGAATTTTGAATTGGAACTACAATCAAGTACAGTATAGGTTTAAAGATATTTTGTTAGGTGGGTGCTTAACTTTGTCAACAGGTCGACTATACAAATCATTCAGTGTCGGCAGAAATTTAAGCGACTCATATGGCATCCGTATGATTTCAACATTGACAGCAGATTTGGGCCTATATTCAAATCCTTTAAAAATCTGGCTAAGCTTTTGGATGGGTGTGTATAGCAATAGGTCTTGATGTAAATGTAGGATTTCAGATTGAACCGAAGAATTTTAGTTAAGCTACAAAAATTTACATTGACCATAATGGGTGTGAAAATTATTGGTGATTGTGCAGAAAGTACTTAGTTTTTAAGTGTGGTTTAGGGTTATGTGTGGCTGTGAATTATCTTGTTTTTGCCTAAAGTACAGAGTTATTTCCCTACACTCACTGCAGGAGGTTGGTGGGCACAGGGAAGGGGTGGACTGCTATTTGGGTCACGTCCTCGTCGTGCAGTCTGGGCAGTGTGTCTCAATGACACACTGGCGAAAAACCTAATTTAGTTATAATGTGAGTATTGTTGGATCAGTCGTCAAAGAAATACCACGCATACAGAAATTTCACCACACCTGCAATAAAACCAAATTTTTTAAAATAGTGTAATTCATATACAAACTGTTGGGCCGGGTCACCGGGTCACATTTCAGTGACCCGGTTGCAACGCTGATACAAACGTTACAACGTTTGTTTGCGTTTTCGTTCGTTCATAATGCAAAAACCGTTCCAAAATACGTCAAAGTTTGCTTACGTTCGCTTGCAAACGGACGTTCTAACGCTCATTTGCGTTAACATTCGTTCTCGTTTCGCGTTCGTTTTTATGCACGCATGTTTGTCCGTTACCGTCTATAGTACCGTACCAGCTGACCCCCAGCTCGGCTGGTACGGTACTATAGCTGGTCGACTGATCGGCGGAGGTAAATTTTCGAAATTTCTCGGACTCAAAATTTTTCCTCATTTTTTGCTATAGTTGGCTAAAATTTCTCGGGCGCCTTCGCCACAGGAGAAGAGAGGCGGAGCGTCTGCGTAAATCGGCGCGGCCCTGAAAGTGGGGGAATCGGCGAGGCCCCGGAGTAGGGGAGCCGCGCCTCAGGAGGGATAATCCCTCTCTCCAAGTATGGCGTAAACGCTGTTCGCGGTCACTATGTTGTTATTTGCTGACCATGTACGCCTGAAAACGCGATTACCAATATCGTTTTGAATATATAATACACACACACATGGCCGTGAACACACAGTTACGGACAAAAATAAGTGCACAAAAAACAAACACAACAATGTTCGTTTATAAACAAAATTTCGTTTCGAACTACGAACGTTTGTTAGCGTTTACGTTCATTTGTAAAGAAAATCAAAAATATTTGTGCTCATACATGTAAAGTTCGTTTGTAAACGAATGTTCTAACGTTCATTTGCGTTTACGTTTGTTCACGTTTCGTGTTCGTCTACCTTTTATGCACTTACTTTTGTATGTGACCGTACATAGTATCGCGCTAAATTTAAAGTTAAATATAGTCTTCCGCTTACATGACATTAATGCATTAATGTAAGCACATTTTCACAGAAATACCGCTAAATGTTATAATGCTAAATATCGCATTACACCGCATTTTACGTTTTGGAATTTATTAACATAATTATTGTTTTTAGCCGCAAACCATTTTTCTCTACAAAATTATTAATACCGCCAATAACCGTGACTTAACAAAATTATAGGCCTTCTATCCAGTAATACGTTTCGTCGAGCATTTCTTTTTAGTTTCCTGTAAGAATAATTTAATATGCTAGTGCTAAACTAATAATCGGAAAACGCTTAAGGATGATTATCACCATCACCAGATTGCTTGAAATCATGCGCTGCGCCTCCAATGAATCATCAATCCAGTGTGTCGCTACGGTGGATACATACTGATTTCGTGTGTAATACTAAATTGAAACCCGATTTAACGGGGCTACAATTTTGTATGTTACAGAACAGAGATGGAACCGGGTCTCCATTTTGTTAACCGGCCGTGGTAGTCACCCAGCGGCCCCTTGATGGTGATCCGCTTATGCTAGTGACAGTGCCATTTTCCAAAGCAGCCACTGTGTTACAATTCTGCAATTTCCGTGAAAGAAACAGTCTCGGAAAACAGCTTAATATCGGCTTTGCAAATCGCTATTTACGCAGTTTTCACAAACTGAAAGTGCGTTTGCTACCGAGTTTTTGCCAGAGACAGGAATTGCAGACATAAATAAAGTAGGTGTTCAAGAGTGATATGTAACCCAGAGCTATGCTGGGTACTGGTACTCACGGTATCATATAAACCGGCACATGCTTAATTCCGCATGCTCAGCAGCCGCTTTAGAAATAACTGGGGATTCGATTTAGTTTGCGCTGCCCAAAAGACGTAGTGAGCGATAACCTGAAAACTGGGTGACTCTTTTTAATACCTACGATCGATGTTGCTGTAGGTGAGTTCCCATGGCGGCTTGCTGGTTCCAGTTATGGAGCAATGGTGCTATCATCAGAATGGCTAAATTCATACTTCAGTTAGGCACTATTTAAAAGCTTTGAGCTCCGATCCGTGTAGTGGACGATATCTAAAAGGCCTTTATAATGGGCATCTGCCCGAAAAACTAGGCGATTTGTTTATTCGCTGCTGATGCAAACATCGAGGGATTGGGGATTCCCGAATTTTTCCCTCATTTGAATAGGTTAGACGATTAGTAATAGCGGAATATTAAGAATATAATTTTTAATTTTATTTAATAATTCGCAGTAGTTAATCAGAGTGTCGGATAAATTTCAGAATGTGAAAGCAAAGCGAAGGAGCGGCAAAAGTTCAAGTGTGAAGTACTGCACTGGCCAAATCATGCAGCACAAAAGGTCAATGTTTACTTATTTTAACAAAATTACATAGCAAAATACGTACAATTTGTATCTGGCTAGTCTAGTACAGATATGGTAACATTGTTTGTAATAGAATATTATTGTTGGTTTTATTATACGAAATAGCCTTTGATGTAAGCGGAGTATCATAAAGATGAATTGGAAATTCTGTATCAGCTACGAACCCGAGGGAAGGAGGACTGAAATTAATATTGGTCCCAAGTAAAACAAATTTTTGATTTATTAAAAAACAGGTGATCTACGTCGACGAAACAGCTTCAAAGCGAAGTCTAAAGAGTCACTGTGCCACCAAATGCTGCATTATTTGCTTATTTGATGACCAGCCTAATTATTACCAACCAGTATCCATCTTCACCATTGCACTAAGTCGACCAAAAATGTTGAGATCTTGAGTTTGATCGTGATGGGGGTTGCTGTTTCGTGCCTGACAAGTTACCTAAATCGGTGGCAATTGGTCAAATAGGGGTCGTCCGCTTCCCCTCGATTTCGGAACGTCGGAATAGTACTATGCATTATTGCTCATCAGCACACTTTAATTTTACCTCGCCACATAAATCTACAGTCACGACAAAAATATGGGCACAAAAACGAACGCAGCAATGTTCGTTTATAAACGAACGTTACAATGTTGGTTTGTGTTTACGTTCATTTAAAGAATTTATGTAAAACTATTGCATATATATACATTCGTTTGTGAACGAACTTTTAATGTTACGACAAAAATATGGGCACAAAAACGAACGCAGCAATGTTCGTTTATAAACGAACGTTACAATGTTGGTTTGTGTTTACGTTCATTTAAAGAATTTATGCAAAACTATTGCATATATATATACATTCGTTTGTGAACGAACTTTTAATGTCACGACAAAAATATGGGCACAAAAACGAACGCAGCAATGTTCGTTTATAAACGAACGTTACAATGTTGGTTTGTGTTTACGTTCATTTAAAGAATTTATGTAAAACTATTGCATATATATACATTCGTTTGTGAACGAACTTTTAATGTTCGTTTACATTCGTTCACGGTTCGCGTTCGTATTTTATGCACTTCTTAACGCTATTAACGTTTCTAATGTTTTAACATAATTGGCTGTAGATGTCATTGGTGACTGCGTACTTTTAAATGTAGTTCCATTTAAGTAAATCTTGTTTGTCCTGCAGTTAGCTCCCAGCCGGCATTTGATCGGTTCGCAAAATACAGTTTTGGGCCACTTTTATGACAAAACTCGATTTCTTCGGTTGCCAATGTTTGGTACCCATAATTTTCGAAAGAAATTTGCTTGATAAATTTATAATTTTATAACTGTTTGCGAACATTAAGAACTAATTTGCGAACAATTCACGAATTTATGGTAATCAGCAAAAATAATTTTCACCTATAGGACGAACGATCATCGAACAAAATTCTTTCTTATTCTCGGACAGTTTTCGAACAAATTTAAAAAAAGTGCCAAAGTGCCACCAAAAATGTCAAGCTCTTCGCAACAATATTCGAACAGATTTCGAATATAATTTGTAATTTCTAGAACGAACATTGAGCGAGCATCGAACGAACACCTCTTATTTATGGCGAATACGGTGTTGAGTAAAATAATGACATATTGGAGAAAATACAGCAATCCGTCAGTCAGTCATTTACATTCCGTTTTTTAATTTATTCGTTTGAACATTATTAACAGTACTTAAATTATTTCGTCAGATACAACTATAAATGTGTTATTCGTGGCTGGGACCGCGTTTGTGCCCTATCCAAGACTTGGCAGTCACAGATGGGAGTTGAACGTTTAGAGCGCGGTGCGAAGCAACCCTACTACAACGTTCTCGTCAATGACGGCTCGGACCGCTATGCCGCTGAAGGTATGTTACGACAGATTGTAATAAAAAGTCTAGCGACCGATGTTAAGCATTCGCAATACTTGCGCATTCCTTTTAGTGATGGGTCGGCCCGTTATTACTACGCACGAGCAGCACTTCACGGGAACCCGGTGTCGGGTATTGTATCGAGTACCCGAGTATTAGATATTTTGACTGTAGTTACTTAAAATTTTATTTAACACTATATGACTGGTCTTAAGAGAACGATAATCCAATATCAGAGTATAATTGTTGTTCTTGGTTGCGAGTATTGTAGTTCTTGTAATTTGGTTGAATATTATATTGTGGAAGTAATGTTGTCAGCATGAACAGCAGCAAGCAATGAGATAAGAGCAGCCAGACCAACCGCAAGAATATTTTTTGTTTTGTAAAAACCATTGTCGTGTCAATAAGGGTTAGATATGCTTAAAACTGAGGCATTTATTCATTGTATTTTTAAAGGAATTATTATAATCTTTGTGGTCTTTTTCCTTCATATATGTATAGTACACTTTTCAGCCTTAATCAACAGCTTCACCACCGTCGAGACGGGTGTGGAATCTACATTAAACTGTTATGAATTGCGCCAAATCGGCGACACAAAACTGCAAATAATTAGCTGTAAATCTGCTCATACAGAGGGCTTAAAATATCAAAGTCTACGACTTGAGTGACCAGTTTAGTGCGGCCATAAATCGTAAACGTAAAAAAAACATACCAGAAGGACGGACCGTAATGGATAATAATTACTACGAAGACTAGAATTTTTTCAACTATTAATGTGACGAACGAGCTAGGAATATGAATGCTCAAGAAAGCTTAAACTCCAATCTCTCCATCGGAAGAAGTATAGAGAAGCACTTTATTTCTGTTCTCTATATTCTGTCCCGAAACTTAATCAGACCTGTAACATTTGGAAGCCTAAGATATCCCTAATCTTTTGTCTTGGATAGGAGAAGGCAGCCAACACCGGGCGCCCATTTTACTTAAAGCTGCTTTTTATACACAAACAACATATAAAATCGTCAAGGTAGCTGTGTTTCAGGGTATCAATGTCAATAAATTTATTCCTATAGCAAGCGCTGCTACCATATTGGGTGATCTTACGCTCATGAATTTTTTGCGCCATACAATGATTTTGTCGACAAAATTGAAACTATGTACGTTTTGAAAATTCTTAAATTGGTAGTATGTACAACGTCTAGTGGCTGGTGTTAAGCAGTCGTATGCATTAATTTAATACCTTTTCCTTTCTTTGATGGATCGGTTCGTTCTTGGAATTCCCAAAGTGCTTGTCGATGCTTTACACCACATTGATATATTATATAAGTAACATTATCTTTAAATAACATTTATTAAAGTGTGCAGGGCATACAGTCATGTTCAGAAATAAACGCAAATTTTTCTCGAATAGCGAATTAACAGCTGTCAAATTTCGCAAAATACTAACGATTCGCGAAAAATGTGCCTGTATTTCTGAACATGCCTTAGTTGGAGAGCGTCAGACGCTCGACCATGAGGTCTGATGTTTAAATCACGGCTTCGATGACGCGTTATTTCGTCCCGCCGTGACGGTCAATTAAGATGCATACGAGGTAAAATGACCGATTGCGGAGACGTCACTTTGTGCCCCCAAATAACCACTGTGGACCTCATAGGGCGAAAACAGATATATATTGGTATCGCCCGGTCATAATATACAGTTGGCATTTGTTATTTCGTATATAACATATCTATTCTTTACGAAATTCCGACCTCAACATCATGTAGTTTTTTCTAGATAATCTGGATTATTATGTTGGCGAACAAACCCCGATCAGTCATCCAGATGTGGGCCGATATTTTAATGAATTTGCCGGGACGCATTATTGTGTGAACGAAGACACGGCTGAATGGTATCCAGATGACGTCGCCAAGGTTTGTGCCGAGTGTAACCGGCATCCAACGGACGAATCATCAGTAATGGACTGAAATATCGACCAAAACCTTATAAATTATTGTTCGCATTAAAAAATGAATCGACAGAACTATAATAATTTTTGTCGACGGTCTTATTTACTATTACCTAGTTTACGGTTTTTTACGATAATAAATACAGGTTTTTCCGATGGAGAATTTTTCAGCTGAGCTAAAAAAGCATCATCAGCTAATGAGATCAGACATAGTAAAATCTTATAAAAATGTTTGAAAAATAACAATAGAGACCTCGTACAGTTTATGGGCGGAAATTAAAGTATTGGCGAAATATTTCATCCGTTACAGTATCGGATCTCTTAACTAATGTGAGCTTAACAAGTATGAAATTATAAAAATATATTTTAAAAGTTTAACTTGGAAAAATATATACATTTAATGTGGTTATTAGTTTGTTTACACAGTATCAATAATATCAAAACCTGTTGACCTGTTGCATATTATATAACACTTTTGAGCCGGATTTATGAGGGAACTAAATTATTGTGTAGATAGCTGTTCAATATTAATACTGGAAATTTGTTCGGCAATCCGTTATAGGTGAACATAATATTTTCACTGGTATCCGTACCCCGGAACAAAAAATACCTTTAAAGAACATATAAAGAAAATTATAGATCTTGAAAGGTCTACACGCGAAAATATAAATTTTTATTCACGAAAAATCCAAGTATATCTTTTGCTAGGATCTGTTGTCTCGGCTCCGTTTTTCTCTATTTCTGTAACTGCTGTACAAAAATATGAAATTTAGAGTAGAGGGGAAATCGAGCTTTCAGGCTTGGTTCTAGAGACAAGCCTGGGCTCCAAGGTAGCGGACCCTAAGGGAAGGATTTTCCAGCTTATCGGCGACAATATATATTTGTTATATTATTGTCATTAATGATTTCCATTATATATATTATAGTGATTGCAAATAAAGAATATATTATTGCCTGGCAGTCTTTTTGGGGCGGATATCATGGATTTCAATAAACCGCCTTTGGAGATTCTCATGCGGTATTTATCGCATACCTGTCAAGCAAATCAGACGCAGTAGCGGCGCTGAACTAGTGTTTGGGGTGACCTACCGTTTTCCAGCCCAATGGTTTAAATTTGTTACATTGCTACATCGCTGTTGTTCTGAGCAAAGGACCTTGTTCACAATATAGGTCGAAATTAAGATTTGTGAAAATTCTTGTTGCCCAAATCAAAAGCTTCAATTTGAGCTAATGCTTGCGCCTGTACGTTAAGATTTTGTTGAGATATGTTGAAAAATGCAATGGCCCCTAATCAAAATAAAGCAAATGCCCTTATATTTAAGGGCATTTGCTTTATGTCATTATATTACTCTCCAGTGAACCTGAGCAAAGGCCCGTAACGTTAGGCGTCTGGTATATTTGGTTGTGTGACTAGTACAATACAATGCTGTGCAAACCTCAAAGGCCCTAAAGTACATTCAGCATATAATACTGCTTCAAATTCCGTTTGGATAAATCACTAGTGCGCAAAAATTAGATCATTTTTCATCATTATATTATATATATACTGATTCTAAACCTAAGCTTAGCTTGGGCTCGCAAGTGAACATCAAATCTGTGTCCTACGGTACCTATGTCAAGCTTTTCACAATGCTAAATACATATTTGTTTATCCTTAAAACGATTCCACAAAACGGTTGTTCAGATATAAGAAAATTAGCCATATGAATAATTTATAGCAAACGAGATTGTCTGTTTGCCTACCTTAAAATCTTTGAAACACCATGAAAGTGTATAAATATAGTCACGTTGGACTCTAGATAGCAAAACCATCATATCCAGTGTGCTTGGTAACCTAATGGACATTGGTTGTAAAGGTGAAACAAGCAATAATAAGTCGAAAATTGAAAAATTACTATTTCTGGCAAAGGGTTTTGTTTGGTTGTGTATTGCGTGTCATATATAGACCATCACGAATGATCTGTATGTATTTAGGCATGCTGGTTACGATTGTTTGGTTATCTAAGAACCAGCACATATATTTCATATCTTTTCGTTTCCTGACTATACTCTGTCTTCAGTAGTTTGGTACTTGGTATCAAGAAACCCGCCTTTCGGAAATGGTTAAAATCCTACGCGATCCAAACTGGAAACTATAAAAGGCGGGTAAAAATCAATGCGAAGAGCATATGCGCATCAGCAAAGTTTATCTGCAACACTGACCTGTACGAGAAGCTGAAATCATTCTAAGGTGTCAGCAGCCAACTCTCGGCATTTGGGCCAAACCCGATATTGACAAGTTGGGACGAATTGTACAATGACGACTGGTCCGAGAAACCTATAAATTTTTAGAATTTTATGGATTTTTTAAAATGTGTTTAGTGCACGTGCACCACACAAGCTTTACTCAGTGTCAGTTTGCAGAAACAATGTAAGTTGGACACCCTAATGATAAATGCAATAGAGTGAGGGTTAGCCGAATATCCCAAGCTGAGGACATCGCACGCTCTTTAAAAGTGAAGGGATCGTCAAAAATGTGGGGACCAGGAAATTAGTGTTTATTTTATTGGTTATAAATAGTTTAATCTTTCTCGTGCGTCAGCAACAGTTGGGGAAAGATGTCTTTTCCGCCCCATGGCGCCTTCCTGCACTAAGATATTGCTGTACTGCAAGAATCTGACCATTTACCGTCTTTTCGATAGAGGTACGAGTATAGATGCACAAAAGTTCAAAACAGCAGGATATTAAACATGAACGGCGCATGGAACAAATTGACGCAATTTTTATATATATTATTAAATTTTAAGTTTATTCAAGCCCCCCCCAACAATTTTCTGGAAATAATGGCCTTGCGTTGTAGCCGAACTACAGGCGTTTCCCTACTGGCTGAGTTTAAAATTGCCCAGGTTCTCTACTTTTTTATGATCAAAAGTGAAGTGATAGCACCACACCCCATTGGCGTTTCGTAGCGGTCAACTTTCAGGCTGTGATCGTCTACTGTATTATCGTTTGTACCGTTTACTGAAATGATTTGGTCGACGTCGATGCCTAACCGTTAGTTACCACCATGTCCTTCAATTTTGTCAACTGCTGTGCGACTTTCGTCTTCCTCCCAGTTTCGACCGGCCGATCGAGACGTGTATGCGCAACTCTGTTTCTATATGTTCTACCGTTTTGTCCACAAAGTCAGTTTGTGTTTCAGTTGCAATGTTGTACTAGAGCAAATTCCTTCATCAGATTGATTCGGGAAACATTTCTTTGGATGGAAAACAGCCTAAATCTAGAATGTCCAGAAGCCAATTGTAAATGTCGTAAGATCTGCCGAGAATTTCTATCATTGATTTCTTTCGTTTCCAAGAGTTTGTGCAGTTTACGATCTTCGCTTTCGATTAGTTGGGTGACAACACTAGGTTTCATCGAGCCGTAGCTATTGTTTGTCGTTGCTCCCTAATCGAAAATGTAGTACGTCGGCATACATGCCGACGGTCGCTCATGCCAGGGGGGTAGAGGCCCCCACGGGGGGGGCCGTGGGTCGCGGACATCTCAAGGGGCGTAACCCCCCCTGGTCGGCCAAATTTGTCTAGGGGGTCGGTCTCGTGAGCACCTTTTTTTTGATCGTCGGATGTATATTTGTCACCTACGTGTTCAGTTTGTCTACATGCACCGCCAGAAACGCAAAAATCATGCTAGATTAGCAACAGAATTCAGAATATGTAGTATAAATAAGTATGTAGTATGGTTGATAGTTAGTATATAAATAAGTATTTCCTTACTTTTATTCCTTACCGATGTAACATCGGTAAGGAATAAAAGACCCTGTTTTTTAATATTGAGCGGATTTTGGACCAACAACTGATCGATCAGGATGGATGACCCTCGAACGTCGCTTTCGCAAATATGTGGCAACTTGATGGACTTCAACGTTTGTTCGGGTGGACCAGGTGTGATGGCGGATCGCTGTATACGATCAGTCGTCGCTTTGACAATTTTGTAGATTTCGTGTTCGAGTGCCTCAATAAATTAGGCGCTTCGTTGGCATTGCGAAATTGTCATTGTTGTTGAGCACTGTCAGTAATTGTTCCAACTCGGATTCGTAAATTGCGAAAATGAGTACGGTATGTCGAAAATTCGAGAAAATATGGAAATTGAAAAGCGTCTAATTCAGAGAAAAAATGAAATGGTAGATTATCAAAAAAGGAAAACACGAAATAAAAAATGGGAGACTGGGAATTGAAGAAATACGAAGTTGTTTGGTAAATGGTAAATTTAAGTAGCTCCCATTTTTCTGTTTTTCCAATTTTCCGCCCAAGAAAATAAGTTAAATGAGAACTTGTAAAATTATTATAAAAATATAAGTATCTCATATAGACACACAGAAAAACTTACAATATTTCCCTGGAGAAAACTGGAAACCACAAAAAGGCGAGGACCATTTTTTATTAATATTACCAACCATTTGCTTCTTATCAATCAACGGGTTGTTTGTACAATCTTGAACAAACTTGCTTAGAACCTAAATCGCTCAGGCACAAGTCTGGGCTGAAAACTACGCTATCGGCTCTTCATAAATAAAATAAATAGACAAGCTATGTCAGTATGTTTGTACGACCACGGAGTGGCTATGTCTCAGGGATTGATAGCCGGAACGGGCTACTGAAAAAATATTTATTACAATCAGTTTAGCAGATTGTGTTACAGGAAAAATATATGGCTTTAGGCTTAAAAAGGTAAGATTAGTAGGGAATAAAGCAAGACGCATAAATGCAGGTAAAATAAATACGTAAACATCGATATTTTCAAAATTTTTGTTTGAGCGCATTTACAAGCGAACCAAATAGCTATATAAAACATGCTCTTTCATGCATGAAAATTATGCTATCGTAAAACTGGAAGGGTGAGTTACGAACATACTACCATATGTATCCCAATGTCCATTTTTATTGATTTTTCATTGTCATCATATATTTCCGGGTTTTAAAGCCGGTTCCGGCCCTTGTGATAATTTATCAGCCTCACTTTACTATTAGCTAATATATTTGCACGGTCTGAATCGGCCAAAAAATGTCATCACACTGGCTAATCGCGGCTACCTAAGCATGGCTTTAGAGCCGCTGCAGACTGTGACAAAATCCGGCCCTGCCGCATACATCTTAAGAAAAATGATGCATAAACTAAACAAAATATATACACCAGTTGTGAAGAATGTCTGGAACAAAGGCCGCAGCTAAATCCCACTAATCGCTTTAAAATGTACAATTCATTCGTCTTGCGTAGTACTGCTTTCAAGGACGTGCATCTATATAATATCGGCTCTTGGCTATCTTCGAACTCTTTCCCTTAATAACCACAACGGTTGCGGTCAAGCACAGAACTGAAATATGCAATGTTGAACTTGCTAAACGTGCAGCGAAAAAGTAAGCTTTTCAACGCTTTGTATGTCAATGTATGACAATGAGTGCCTATTAGTTTATCGAGCATCCTGGATGCCGTGTGTGTGAGATATAGATAAGTCTCTGACTATAAGTTTTCACGGGGTTTCAAAGATTTTACAATCGACGAAATGAATTTTCGAAATGTAGTCCATTTTCATTTGTTTGCTTTGTATTGTTTTCAGGGTATCAAGAATGGTCTATATATACATTTTGCTAAACGATGAATACAATGATTTGGTTATCTTGTGTCCAGCGTGGTTTTTTCAAGCCTCTTCTCCGGTTTCGAGTAAATGAAACCGGTTTCCAGAATACGTTCTGTCTTCTGTTACTTGGTTACGTATTGTGCATATGTCACCAAGAATTACCTATACAGGTTTTCAGGTTATGACTGGTTTGGTGATTTATAGACTAGCGGAAATGTTTCAAGTGTCGTTAGTTGTTTTGGACGGGTTTAGTGTCGCCTAGATTTTAGGATTTTCACTGAATTCCAGATTCAATATGTGTTATGATGTTCTATAAGTCAAACACAGCCTGATATAGCTGATTAAACAAAATAACGTAAAATTAAAGCCACGCTCGCCTCTTTTTTTCACCGATCGCTTGGGAGTTACTTGTTATATTAAAATTTATAAATTAATTTTTTCTATAAATAAAACCTATGAGATTACGTTGCTAGTGTACGTTAAATTTGTTTCGTATTTAATATTTTGAAGTTTTAGGCTTTATTTTGATGATTTAGCTTGTGGTTGCAGTTTATTGTTGGGTGTATGTATATAGAATTATGTAAGAAATGTATAGTTTATATGTGATATTTGCTTTTCTCAAATCGTACACGAAAATTTACCCTTTTTGAATCTGTGGACCAGCCAGTTGATTTCGATAGATAATGATCCGATTTTACAAAACCTCTCCAATCCGAAAAAATTGTGGTAAACAGTATTAAATCATACATTGATATTCCGGAGGATAAAATGTGTTGAATTTCTCCAGTTTGTTTGGAGTAGGTTGAATCCCCTATTGCAACAATGGGCCAATGGATATGTGACATTTCAGTGATGATACGACCTAAATTTTAGACTAATCCTCGGAAGTATTTGGATGACTTCTCTGTGGTAAGTTATATCGAAGGCGGCAATTTCAACGTTTTCAGATTCGACAGGATACAGCACAGGACAGGCAAGAATCATATTAATAATTAACACTCCACCTCTTCTAGAATTTGTATCTTTTCGAAAGGCATTAAAATTTGAGTAAGCGAAGAGGGAGTCAAACACACTTTCATCAAGCCATGTTAGGAAATTGCCACTATTTCGAATTCATCTCTAACCAGAAACACTTGTCAATCATGCAGTTTGTTTCGTACTTTTATATAAATGCGGTATAAAATCAACCACATCAATTAGTTTAATTCGCCGGTAAAATATTTGTTATAAAACTGTATTAGTGCGATACATAAACATCAAATAAGGCAAATCTTAGGGGCCCTGCTACGTGAAAATTACACTTCAAATAATATTTTAAAATTTGTCATTTAGAGTAAGCGCTTCGGGATTTGCTAGTAATATATAAATCTTAGCTGCTGGAGTGTTGCTCTTGCCATTATTTATGTTGCAATGTTGGTTCAAAATGGCTTTAAGAATGTTTATTGGATACAAAATGCAACGTCAATTTCTCCGCAACCGCATGAGTTATGTATGGGTGCTGTTGGTATTATTTTATAGAGCAAGTCATGCTTTATATAGCAGCATATGATGTGTTGATATTGCCATTATTTACGCTCAAGCATTGCGTCAACAAATATAGGTTTTTGAATGGTCCCATGGGACCCTAAATACATAAAACGTTGATATCTTCATAACCGCCCGAGCTATTTAGTCTAACCAGGATCACGGAACACATTGAACAATGCAATTGTGCGAGGCTTTTTAAGTTCCGCGACCGGTATTTCATTCCCAGCCAATAGCGGACCGATGACGTTGGACTGAAAAAACGGCCCTCCTTTTAAATCAGGGAAGGGGCCCACCGTCTTTTCAGGTATAGCACCCATAGTCTCTGGACCCCCAATCATCTCTCACCCCCAAAACCGATCTCTTCGAGATCAGGGTCACCCCTTTTCAAGTATAACCTCCGATATGCTGATTCAACATTCTTTTATTTTCGGATTTTTGGGGGATATGGAGGCTTTTCTGGCAATTTTTTTCCTAAAGCTTCGCGTTAAGATTCTTCCCCCTAACCCCACCGGGGGTAATTTTTCCCGCTCTTTCCAATGGAGAAGGTTTCAGGGCTCTATCTCTTAAGGGGGCTTCAGCAAGGGGTCCTAATTTCAGGGGTCGGATTTTTTTTTAAAAATGTGGATTTTGGGTTTTTTTACATTTTTTACCATAACTTTTTATTGGATGGACCGATTTGGCTCAAGTTTAGATAAGATAGCTCATGTTAGATATATAGCTGTAATTTTGATTTCTTTCAGTGCATATATAATACGTATACACTACTAATTATAATGTCACGGAACGACTGCACCGTATATGTTGGCAATTTACCGCCTGACATTCGCACACGTGATATCGAGGATTTATTTTCGAAGTATGGTAAAATGACGAGTGTTGAATTGAAAGACCGTGGTGATCCACCGTTCGCGTTCGTTGAATTTTCAGACCCAAGGTAAGTTTATTGATGTAAGGATTAACTTTTTCAATTCTTTTTACTGTTCCATGGTCGTGTTTATTATTATATTCTGTGTTTGCTGAAAGGAATTATTGAGCTTAGCGAAGCGAAGCGTTATAGTTTTTGTTAAAAGGGGAAAAATCGGCGCCGTCTGTCCTCAATAACTATATATTTGGCCGATTTAATTTTTTCCTTATTTTTCCATGAATATTATTTTAGTGCATTATTATTTTACTACATTTGTGGATATACTACCATTATATACTACATTAGTGTAAATCCATTATTTTAGTGATTGTGAATATGGTGTTATTGAACTGAATTGTACTATTCGAGGAAGTTAAAACATACTATTTAGTAAGTTAATTAGCTAATTACTAATTAATTATTAATTAGCTGATTTTTTGAAAATGATCAAAGTGCTCAAAATGAAAAAAGTGCAACAGGCGTTTTCTTCATCGCTGATCACGAATATGACGTTTATGAAGCTCTAAAACCTGGCCGTATATATATGCTAGTTAGTTAATTAATTAAGTAATTTTATGCAAATTTTAAAATCAATTCAAAATACTAATTTGTTGCGCTCGGGGTTTTCGATGACGCTGATCATGAATACGTGGCTTTTAAAGCTCTAAGATTTTATCATGGCTGCTAATTATATTGTTGATATTACTAATTAATTAGCTAATGTTTTAGCTAGCGAACTTTTAGTATGGTTGATTTGACACCAATTGCCTAAAACATTGATACTTGTTATAAATTGATTAATATTTCGTTGAAATTACTTGCGGTGCCGCATCGCCATTATTCTGTCAATTAAATTGAGGCAAACGTTTTTCAAAAAATAGGAAAACAGCTGTTTTCAGAAATTTCGCTGACAGCCTTCAAAGTGAGTGCTTGGTGTAACAGAAAAGACTGTGGTTTTAGAGTACTAGCTTGTGGCGTGCCGAGTTGCACGTTTTGGAGTAAGAGTGGTCAAAAATAGACAATTGTGCCCCCTCTCACCGAAAAATTCAATTAGGTTTTATTGTAAAATAGGCTTAAACTAATGGTTTATGGAGAACTAATCGTACAACAGCTTGAAATCTTTTGCTTTTGGAATGCCAGATAAATAAGATTTTTGTTAGCAACCGGTGGCAAAGTGGTCCTGTTTATAATGGCTCCGCGGTGGAACACATCTACAAGCATGTAAACGGCGGATGTGTAAAGGCTTTCTCGGAGGGGGTGGTATTGGGTGACTCATTTTGTCCCTACGTCGCACCATGAATAACAACTGAAATTTTGAAAAAATCAAATGTATATATACAATTATGTTTGAACTTTATTAATGAGCAATCCTCTTCATTATGGTTAAACGTATTTCTTTCCAGCTTCGACTATGTATTTAATGCTTTTAAAAAAGTATTGGGTGATAGTTATTTGCGCTTTTCGGGGGGGGGTGCAGACTTTCGTTTTTCGTGGGCCGGAATCTAAACGTCTGACCATCTGTATCCCTGTGCAAACTCGTAAGGAATATCGTTCGGTGACGAACAACCGCAATAGATTTCTATGTTTTTCGGTTTTCGAAAGGGGGTTGGCGTAGCGGACTCCTGCTACAGATCGAGACTTCGGCACCCTTTTAACAGCAGCCGCTACCCGCCGGCGTGCCCAGTGATAATTTGGCTATACAGTATACCTTATGCCTTAGGCTATCGCATGGTGTAAACGGGGTGCTGAAGTCTCGATCTGTACTCTTTAACAGCAGACGGTACCCACCGGCATGCACAGTGATAATTTGGCTATACATTATAGCAGGGAGTAACCGGAATTCCGGTTCCGGCGAAAATAGTGTACCGGTTGAGGTTCCGGCAAAGGGCAAAAATCATGCCGGCACCGGAATTCCGGTTCAAAAATTTCGTTTGAAATGTTCCACATTTTTGCTTTATCCCTGATCCAAACATACCTAATATATATTATACAATGATCAAGCTCCAATGCAACCAAGGTAAAGAAAAGATTAACTCAGCAATTTGCCGTGTGAAACGTAAGTATGGCACATAAATTCAGTAAGAATTTTTCATCTTAATCTGAAGAATTTGTTAACAAATCAAAGCCAGGTCGATGCTTGTAGCAGCTATTTTACACATTCAGAAGTCTCCGGGTTACGTTCGAATTAAACCAGTCCAACTGGGTAACAGAGTATTGCTTACGTGGAAGTATCTAGCGTATGCTTGGCTGACATAAATTGTGTCAAGCACCAGCCAGTGCGCTTGTAAACTTTGTAAATCATGCAAAATTGAAGTAAAGTAACGTTATATGCAACGCAGCCTGAAACTGGTTTCCTGACAATGAATTGTATTAGTGGGA
Source organism: Trileptium ribeirensis (assembly GCA_030248225.1). Classification (NCBI taxonomy): domain Eukaryota; kingdom Metazoa; phylum Nematoda; class Enoplea; order Enoplida; family Thoracostomopsidae; genus Trileptium; species Trileptium ribeirensis. The sequence goes on along the minus strand of JASANE010029472.1, from coordinate 51,451 downwards.
GGCATTTTTTTGCTCTGGGTGTCCAAAAACCAACATATTGATCGATAAATAAACATTATTACCTTCCTTAGTCTTTAAAGTTTCAGAAAAGCAGTAATGTCATCGTGATACATTAAGTTTAATGTAAAAGCTATTTTTAATGTATTTTAAATCCACTATGCCTTAATTTCTTTCTTCATTTGTTTTACAAATTTCGAAGACCAGGTTCCGGATCCGGTTTAAATGGACGGTTTCGGTTGCTGGTTCCGGTTATTCCCTGCTTTATAGCTAATGCCTTGGGTTATCGCATGCTGTAGAAATTCTACATCGTAATTATGTATTTGGTACACTATGTACTCGAAAATATACCCCAAATTTCAGGTAAAAGTTGATAGATACCGATATTCAATTTTCAGCTGTAAACTTCGCCTACTTAGCCATTGTAAACATTGCCCGGTTCGAAATATTTTGTTTTTGCAAAAACTAGCCAACCCTCCCGAATATAATAACAAATTTGCAGGCACAAGTGTTCTTTGTGGCTGGCCATTGATTACATGTTAAATGCAGCAAGTACTATATGCTCTTTTACAAAAGAATGTTATTCCACGTTTCTGGAGTGGTGGTAGGGGTAAAAATGGCGCATCTCTGTCCGGTCGTGTCTTCTCTGCTAAGAGCCACTATTTTAGTCTTGCTACTACTCACAGGATGCAACGTCTATATGATATCCGGATACGAAACCGTACGTTACGGGCTAGGAATTTATCAGATTCCTTGTTTATTGGTGGTGACGAATGAACTTATCGTGTTAAGTCGCTAAATGGTTCTGTTTGTTGATTGAAGCATTTAATGGTTGGGTTTTTACCCTTTCTGATGTGCTTCAGTGGACCTTGTTTGAAATTTGCTAAAATACGATCACCACCTAGCCCTTATTGGAATGTGGTGTGCCGGGGTTCCTGCAATTCTGGCAATATGGAGCGAGGAATATTAAGTTCGAGTGGGTCAATATTTAATATATATACATGATATATATAAATACTAATAATATATATACGTGCTTTTTATATACTTATCTAGTTGTCTCTCGCTGCTCTGAGGGAGACTCTAAAAATCGTTTGACCCCTCAGACTAGTTACTAGGCGTATTCTGCAGGACTCAATATCTTCGCCCACCCTGTCTAATTTGACACTGCACAGGGTAATGCGAACGGTGGTCAAGCCAGACGATTGCTTCATATGTGTTAAGCCAGAGCACGCTTTACCGACGCCGACTATACACCAACAAATACAATGACCTAGTGAACAACGTGAACAAACGAATAGGCCTAATAATCAGCAATCAAAATACAACGGTAATGTCCTGCTGCATCGACAATACAGATATTTCTATAAACAATGCGACAGTAGATATATAATGGACGCAGTTTTGCTACCTAGGCAGCGTGATCTGCGGTAGGGGCCTACCGAGAAAGTTTTTGGCCACCGTATAACTAAGTAAGATCTAGATTCAGCGGACTGAAGTTTTTGCAGTTGCCATGTGTGACACTGGACCGAAGAGGTAAATTTGCAATGTCGCCATTCGGTCCGCGTTGCTGTATGCCAGATGAGCATAGCCAGTGGCGTGCAGAATCCAAACATCTTCGAAAACTCCTGTCGATGTCGAATTCTTGGACTGTCTAAGTTGGACCGCGTGTCTAACTGCAAACTATAGCGCCGGATGCGTCGTACAATGCCGTTAAATCGATTATATACAGCAAGAGCGAATGCGGCTGTTAAGCCATACCCTTCGTATTGATCGAAATCGGCATAGCCGTCGTCCCCACAACGTTGGTCTCGCCCCAAAGCACGTGAACCTATGACATGGAAGCGGCATGACTTAAACGACTGCACACCGCACTTCTGCAACGCAACGCCTTCTAGCGTGATGGAAAAAGACTCTGCAAATATCGTCACAACGGCGGCAAACGAACGGAGCTCGTGGAAAAGCATGCTGACAATGGAGGCGCCTTACAACCGAGGGGTCAGGTAGATTTATCGTGTTGATGTGTTTGCGGGCAGCTCAACTCTTCCCAAAAAAACTTTAAGATTTAAAGAAAATCTGATGAACGGTAGGAAACAAAAATTTCCGTTAACAGATTTCAATTCACACTTACAGAATCAGAACAAATTTCAGTCATAAGTTCAGCGGACCATTTCAGACGTGATGCAGTAAACAAAGTGTGATTGATGATCGAATTGTGGAAATAACGATTTGCTAGCAAAATAGTTTTAACATTGATGCAGCATACACATAAAATACGTTGCCACGAAGAGGATAAAAAGGTATCTTTACTAATTTCAGATAGTCTATTCGTTCTTTCAGTAAATGCCAAAATATATATACATGCTTGGCATAGTGGAATCATACAAACGAGAGCTCGATTGGAAGCCTATACATAACTAGTACAGCTTAGTTTTGCGAGTTATTTCTTTCAGTCAACTACATACATTGTCTCTTCCACTGGTTCTACGCCAAAGTATATATACCATCTTTGTACCCTACCGGTAGGTTCTATATAGGATGTATCTCAGGGCAAACCTAAAATATTACGGGTGTATATGCCCTGAATAGATGTACCAAAGCACATGTATTTAGCTATGATTAAGTCTACTTCCTAGGATCTCCCTAGTGGGTGTGGGGGTTAGAGCCCTCCATAAATTCATGATGCTCCCGGTTCATTCCCCCGTCCAGAAAAAATTGTTCCCCCACAAAGATCTTTTGAGAAAATACGGCGAAATTGTACCGGTGTGTACCTGGCGCAGCCCCCTTTATCGTACGTCTCCGTCCCTCCACTATCAAGGGGAGGGTTGCCCTCGATTCGTGCCCCACCACAAATTTTGACCCTACCAAGATGTGAGACTTCTTGGCTAGAACAAGCGACTTAGTTTATATATGTGTTTATTTTATATATCTCGTGTTTCAGAGACGCAGATGACGCAATTCGTTATCGAGACGGTTACGATTACGACGGATATAAAATTCGGGTCGAGCAACCGCGGGGTGGTGGGCCACGCCCCAAAGGCAGCGGTCCACCACCATGGGTTCGCAATCAAGGATTTGGTCGAGGTGGGCCTGGTGGAGGGGGACGAGGTCAACAGAATTCTGCACCTTACAAGAGAACTAACTACAGAGTAATCATAACAGGTATGTTTGTAATTTCCAGGCATGTTTATAACAGTAATTTCCTATGTGGTCGTACAAAGATCAAATCTATTAACGACGTGGTGCTGAATAGCTTTTTAGTGCGTTAGCTCCAGGTAGGAATAAGGTAAATGATAGCAAAGAATCTTGTCTAACTAAAAATATTTTGGTGGTTATTAATTTTCTTTTAATTTCTAACGTACATAGATTAGTCGTGTTGTGGTATTTCGAATATAACTCATATAATTGTCGCGAATTGAGATCAATGTGATTTGTGCCACTTGAGATCCATTTACGTTTTAAGCTATAACGCTGTTCATATATGTCGGATCAAAAACATAAAACCATTTGACCGAACTTTGTTATGTAGAAATAATTGTTGTCAGAGCATCTGTTCCTGTGAGCGAAGGGGTTTGAGAGTTAGGAGTGAAAGATGAGTTTGTACGTTTGCTTAGCACGTTAAACACGGTTTCGCTGTTTTAAACCTACTTTTGTGGTTGCTCTTGTCCGTTCTTCGTGGCGCTCAAATATTTTTTAAATTTAATTGTACTTAAAGGATTGAAAAGAGTAACTTATCCTTCGATATTTTCTCTGGCTGGTGTTATTTTATAGTAAAATGATCAATGCCGATGCCACTTTTTTCTATTAAGGCTCCGGTTTATGGGGTTTGAGATATGGCACCCTCTTGGTTCCTGGACCAAAAATCTGAAAATTTGCTGTGACGACCTGGACGGCTGAAAAGTTGTACTTGGGAGTTCTCGGGCATGAAAAACTCATTGCCGGTGTGGATTTTGCGTTGCGACCCGTGCTTCCATGGGTACGGTGCGTTGCACCCCCATGATTGATTGACCTAAAATTTCTTAATTTTATTGTGAAGTTCTGGGTGGCTGATAGCTTGCACTTGGGGAGTTTTCAGGCATGGGAAATTTATTGCCGGTATTAATTTTGTTCAGATTTGTGCGATATTTGTGATATCCACATATAGCGTATCGATGTATGCTATTGAGAGCTCATTGGACGTGCATTCAAACAGCGTAGGCGTATGCTTGCTTCACTATGTTCTGCAATCTCGGTAGAGTTACTAGCGTTATGTACTTTAACACTGGCATCCGCAATGTGACTTCACTGGACGTCCCTACTTCCAGATTGCTGTTAACGGAATACGGATCATCGTCGACGCCAAAATAAGCTCGGGTTACTGCTTGCCCCATAAAGTTTCTTCCAAAAATATTATGCTTAGTGATTACAGCGCTGCTATTAGTACCACTAGTACTGTTATTACAATTACTACATCAAAGAATACAGCTCTTATTCATTGTTTTATTGTCTATCATAATAGTAAAACAGGCCTTTCTGTATAACTTAATGTTCATTATTTATAACGGAGGCCAAAAAATGTCGTATATGTACCGTATTCAGCTTAGACCCCTACTGGATAATCCAGCAGGGCCTGCACTTTCGTAATTCGCTGGAATGCAGGAACAACTAACATTTTCCCGTAAAAAAGTATGTTGGTCACATGAGAATTTACCACGATAAGTTTCGGAATACGAATTTTACAAAGTGTGCGCAAATTCAGAGAAGTAATGGATGAAACCAGGAAGTCTCTAATTAGCCATAGATAGTTCTTGAAACGTTTCTGGTAGGGCCACTACTTTAAATTTTCTTCTAAACAAATAAAATTAAATTCTGTGTGAAAATTCATTCAATATATGAAAAATATACTGCATATACTGTGACTGTATTACGTATGCCACTGCTAGCTATTGTGTCATCTCTACCTAGATTCTTTAAAAAATTGTTCAGCAAGGCTATTGTCATTGTTTGTATTTACCAATGCATTGGCACACGCGCAATAGCCAGTTAATATATAGTTTTGGCTGTTCATTTGACCTCGGTTTGCTTCAGGCCTTCCTCCTTCGGGATCCTGGCAAGATTTGAAAGACCACATGCGCGAGGCTGGCGACGTATGCTACACGGACGTATTTAACGATGGCACTGGCGTTGTCGAGTTTTTACGCTACGAAGATATGAAATATGCCTTGCGAAAGCTGGACGATACAAAGTTTCGGTCGCACGAGGTAAGGGTTTTCTTTACTAAATGTTAAAATACCGTTTTTGAGATTGTCAGTCATGATTTTTGCGTGCTAAATTGGATCGGCGCGCTGCGCCAATGCTAAAAAATAAACTAGTACTGCAATGAGTAGTTAGCACGTTATATATGTTTCAATATTTTTAGATGACTAATTTATATGCCAAATTGCAGTTGTTTGGATATATCTGGCGCAAAAAAGATTGTGGTTTGTAAGCTGTCTTAAAGTCTACTTGCGGGCGCGAGCCATGTGTTGTGGTTGTGATTAATAAAAGTTTAATGACATCGATAATCCGTATTCGGTCTTGCAGAAGAAAACAATTTATTTAGTTATCTTGTTTATTGGATAAAAAAGTTACAAAATGACATATAGTTCAAAAGTTTTTCATTGTTTGAAAAAGTTAGGTTCATGTGATTTTCAGTCTGCTTCAAATTACAATTCTCAGATCATTTTCATTATTAACAATATTCGTATCAGCGTTCTAAACTTCAATCACTATAGGCGATCAAGCTCAAAATGTCGGATATTTCACCAGAATATGGCTGTTCTGCTGACTCTGATCTTTATTCGGATATGCTCTGCTTTTAGAAGTCGCTGCTATATATTAATCGATAAAGTATTGGACCACGATTGACTACAGACACTACCCTCATGAAATTGCACACATAGCCACTGTTCATAATTCCATCGAGAACTATAACTTACTGTTGTGCAATTTTTTGTCAAAGCAACGATTTTAGGTTATGGGCCAAGGTTTAAAGAACATTCCGAATTTTTACTGAGTTACATTCTGACTTAGTGAAGGTAAATGACGTATATAATGTTATTTAATACGTTAAACACTTTGTGTTGATTATTTTAAACCATATCGACTTGTTCTGTTCCCCATAATGCAGTACTGGCGTATTCTTTCCATTTCTGGCACATCCAAGGAGGCTGTGGAACATCAGTTTAGGACTTTAGAACTGTTGAACTATCCTTAGTTTTGGACGGAGACGTATTGGATGAGTAGGAAGAAGTATAGTTTTCGGGCTGCTTAAAATGTTTGTTGCTAGTAATAATATCTGAAATAAAGCAAGCGGGAGTTTCCACTGAGTGCGGAGCAGGGAGTGATCGTGAAAAATTGTTTTTGTCTGTTTCTGTCTCGCATAACTCATATTCGGGTGGATGGATTTCGATGACTCTTTTATTCGATAACAGATGTTTGATGAGTTCCGGTTCCGGCTAATTTCGGTCCCGGTTACCTACTACTTTTGAGATGTTTTCAATGAGTTTAGGGCCGACGAACCCGATTGCCAGACTGTAGTCTTTCTTCAGTTGTTTGGTTACGTACTGCGTACAGGGTATCAAGAATGATGTATTATATAGGTTTTTAGGCACGCTGAATACGACAGTTCGGCTATATAGGAACTAGGCAAGATCTAGAAATCACGCTCACTGCGTTACCCTCGCTTGCGAGTTGCCAGTTTTATTATATGACAACAAGGCTAAATAAAATCCAGTTTGCTAGTAACTTGGGCGTGAATGTATTCCATGATTCGGTTGCAACAGAGTAGGCACTATCGCGGGGTTTTCTCTCTGCGCAAGTAACTACGTAGTATACTAATAATTGTGCTATCACTTATGATCTGTATTGTCTTCTAAAATTTGTTGGCAACCGCACCTCCTCTAAGATAGGGGTAAAGTTAAATATTGTTTTACATTCATATCAGTAAAACAACCAGCCACATTTAAATAATAATCTACAGCCGAGGCAGGGCAATATATACATCCTTTGCGGTCATTGTACCTTTTCTAAAGAATACTTTTGACATGGGGGGTTGTGTTATTTTAGCCAATACATGCTGAATTTCTAAAATCGACTAGTTCTATTATAATCCTAAGCAGCAACGCATACATGATTTGTTGCTATCATTTTACTAATTATATTTTAGGGTGAAAATTCCTACATCCGCATTAAAGAAGATGGTGAAAATGGTGACTTTGGTGGCGGCAGAGGAGGTCGATCTCGGAGCCCTCGGTCTCGATCCCCTGGCGCACGTCGCTCACGACGATCGCCTAGCTATGGCCGCGGAAGCAGCAGCCGACGACGTTCGCCTAGCTATGGAGACCGACGAAGTGGTGGTGGCAGGAGATACAGTAGTGGTGGCCGTAGAGGTGGGAGTCGCTCCCGATCACCGCGTTCGAGTCGCTCAAGGTCTCGGTCTTAATCGAAATTTAAAAATTTGAATGTTGGATTGACATGTTTTGGCGGACTAACAGAGCTCATTGACCATAATGGGGATTCCGGATTGTATAGACATTGGTAGGTTTGTTATCGCTATTACTTCTTGCTCCTTAATGTTCATTTTTTGGTAACTATCTGTGTATATCTATAATAAATTGTGCTATGAAATAATTATATAAAATAGAATTTATGAGACATCTATGTTTTTAACATTTTGTTTAATGCAATTAACGCCTAAATCTTCAAGAGATATAAGAATGAAGTACATAAATATGCTTACATATTATTTCTTAACTTATATTATATACTGTTAGAGGCAGATATTCCAACAATTTAACAGAAAATATGACTTTGTTCTTCGAACGATTGCAATAAATAATTATTGACCGAAGTAAATTCAATGCATAAATTAAGAATGGGTATCGTCCGGTTTGGATAGCCCGAGTATAAGCTACGGTCTTTTTGACTATGACCGGCTGTCGCTTCTCAAATTCGCACACTGGGCGTTACATCAATTTCTAGCTGTATAAACTTAGAAACTTAGGTTAGGCGGATATTAAATAATATATATCTTGGATTTTGTTCCTACATATACCAGAACTCTACTTGTCTTCGTAGTGGGTGCGGTTTGGTTTGCAGTATTGAAACGTATGTTGCCGATTTCAGTTTTGACAATTTTTATCAGAATACCTTTGTTAGCTCTTAACGCGTTTTGAAAATGTTTTTGAGTATTTCAGCATAGACATCTAAATATGTTATTAGTGTGTAATATGTAAGTAAACTTAAGTCGACCTCACCAACCTTCCTATTTTTTAACAGCCGATGACGATTCGCGAGCTCTTGTTACGAAATAATGCTGGATGAATGTGTTTTCACTAACCTAAAATTCGCAAAATAAAATCCAAGTGCCAGAAATTATACAGAATTTTTGCCATTCTGAATTTGCAGAAATTGGGTTTCCTAATGCCTAGGTTACTTGGCGGTTTGGAAACAATCTGAATACATTTGTGGATGTCACAATCAATCCTATAATTAAGCTCTTGGTGTTCGCGAACAGAAGTGTTTATAAAAATCACAAATTTTCGTTCTCAAGAATTTCGGCAGTTTTACTGGACTTTTTGCGAACTCAAAATGGCAATGTCTCAATCGCGGAGTAATGCATTCGCGAAATGTTTTGCACCTAATTACGATTGGCCAAAAAGTGTTTCGCAACAACTTTTATGTGAATGTATACAATAGGATAGTTGGTGAGTTACCTTAAGTTTACTCGCACATAATAAACTTTTCGATAATATCACAGCAGTCCAAACTACATATGAACACTTAATTTGTATTGGTTTTGCCAGATCAGTTGTCAAAATATTAAATCTTAGGCACAAAAATGAAAAAGTTCGTCTGCCAAAAATTGGCTATTTGCAATTTAATTATAGCTGTTACTTATAGCGAACTGTCAGTGTCGGCAAATATGCTTTTATTCCTGTTCGTATATAACTGTAAATTGTTAGGAGATCTACAAAGAACGTCTCAGTAGATGTTATTAAGCTTTTATTGAACTGAGTTTGGAGGTGATATTATCCTGTTGACTGGTTTCGCAACCGTTAACAAAGTCATCCAATACAACACAAGAAATACCGACTATTGATAAGTGGCTGGCTACTCCAAACCGGGGAAGTGCCAATTTTTCTGACCCCCGTAGCCCCACCACCCACCCCGCGATTCCACGTTGTATAAATTTTCAATCGGGCCGCGAGGATTAGTGCTGAATACTACAATTGTTATTAAAACACTTGTTTAGCCACCACTATAATGTAACACACTATATATTGTTGTAAAAGTTATTATTTTGGCTGTTTGGATACTTTATTAATAATATTGTACGTTATTCTTCGAATCTCACGTTCTGATATAGGATCTAAGATTATCGATATATTTGCAATGCTTTTGTTTTGGAAAACCACAAACCATGATGTAGTATAGTTGGCAAACATCGACGAAGATGTGCACAAGATCATAGGTAGCGAGGGGATTTGATTTTTTTTTTTGGTGCCCCATGCCCCAACGTCAACATTCAATACTGCTAATTATTTTATTTTCGAAAGTACAAATGTTATAGGCTTTGGTGCAAAAGAATGTGCTATATGCTAGATCCTAATTGACGTGTTAACAAAAATCTTCGTTCCTTTATGGTATTTTGTGCTAACTCAGTTGTCTCAGATTGGTTACCAAGAAGCATTTTAGAGGAGCTAGTACATGAATGCATGATGCGTGGATTCGGTCAACCACTTACCTCTTATAGTGGGAGCTGGGTTGATATTTAACTTAACCATAGAACGAAGATCTTAGTAACGCGAACCTGCCGATATTATGCTTGATGAAAAGATTTTATTTATAAATTTTCATTTTTTTGTTTACTAGTGGAGTTTGGCTCCTTTTTTGGTTACTAATCAATAAACTAGACGACCGAGCAAATTAATTTGCAAGACATTTCAACACTCTTTTCGTTGTTCAGCTCTTGATTGTCTTGTTTGTTCTGAGCTCGAAAATTATGTCGTAATGTGTTTATTTGTTTGTTTTGTCGTTTGAAGTATAATAACTGTCATAAGTATTGTTGCACAGAGGTGAGAGTTTAGGCTTATTGTTGGCCTGGCCTGGCCTGTGCGCAGTGACATTGGCTACATCCAATGTGCATCGATGAAAAGCAATTTTCGTCCTCGAGCTTTTCGAACAGAGCCGAGACAAACTAGTAACGAGCCGTGCTGGCTTAAATTTGAGTCGAGCTGAGCCGCGCCTTAAAAATTCGGTTCGTTCTCACCTCTGTCAGCGGTCCCCAGTTTATGTCTTATGAAAATTTTCATGGAATCGAGAAGCTATATAATAATAATTACGGTATTGATTTGATTTAAAGTGTTTTTATACAAAAATGGCGAAAATTGTACCGCTTAGTTTATCATAATGACTGTACAGCTTATATTAATTTATGAATTATAAATTGCACAGTTATGCCTTGATGCAAGTTAGTATATGCGGGAGGGGCGTTAGAAAATTTTGTGTTGAATGCATTGAAATGTTGTGCATACGTTGAAGCAATCTTTTTCTCTTGTATGTGATCAGATTTTGTATTTACGATTAAAAATTTAGAGTTGTATGTAATCACAATTTGTGCTCATCCTCTGTGTTTCAGAATACGCTATGAGTTACATTCTAACTAAATATACCAACTTTGGAGTAGGTTGTCATAGCATACGTTATGTAGTATATAATGTTATGGTGGTACCGAAATGACAAGGCAGTTAAATGTCTTGGGCTAAAGCTTCAGTTGATTATTATTGTTAACTGCAAGGCGGTAGAGCTACCTCGACATGTTACTTCATCTCGCTTTTTGATTCCGGGACCAAGAGATTATTCAGCTTTTTGTCGATAAATCGCATGTTCTTTCAGTTTTTTTTCAATCAGTATTAATGTACAAAGTGATTCATGATCAATTTTGTACAGAGAAGTAGCCATAATTCACCCCTGAATATGAATGACATCGACAAGCATAGATCACGCCATGGACTACGGGATTAGAGGTGACCAGGCTTTTGAACGATGTTCGAAACTTCGGTAAAATATTCTGTTAATATTATATTATTAAGTGCTGCTAATGGGTCAGAGCAGCCCGAGTTTAATAAGAGTATAGGATCCTCGGTAATATTAAGTTAATACTGTATTCGTTTATGGTATATTATTGTTTATAATAATTTTACTATTTACGGAGAGAAATAAACACGCATTTATATAGGAGTTATTTGCGAGAAATATTAACAACTATGTTCTGTTGGTATTAGCAAATTTTTTCGCGTATATCGAGCAAGATCTGAATTTATTTCTGTCCGTAACTGTATAATCTTTTTGTGGTTATAGGTCGGCAATTTTTCGTAACCAGTTGTAGCACAAGTTACGAGCAGAACTACGTGTTTGTACAAAACGTACACATGTATTTCGATTACCGTCTCCACAGTGCAATTTTGTTTGAGGAATTATTTCACTAATATTACAACATTTTTATTGAATGGATGTTATGAGCATCAGGTACTTGACTAACATTCTTATGGCGCGTTCGCATTCCGTCCGACCTGATTTGCACGCGTATCAGTGTGTTCAAGTTACATGCGATTCGATATAATTATATATGATAGCAATAGAATTTGATCGGAACGATCGGACGCAGTGAGAACAGCGCCTTAGCATTGGAAGATTTTATTTGCTGATTTGATGAAAATATTTTAGCTATATTGAATATTGTTTTGTACGACTGGTTATTTATATTTTTTCAGCCACATTGGAGATCATTACGAACTCGAAAGCAATAGGAGCAACACAAATTCAGGATATCAGGAGGATTCTAAAACACAAACTGCGGAAGCAGGATAACAGGAGCAGTGATTGCTGCGTTTCAAGGAACAATCGTGCGCCCTTTGGGGACCAGCTACATACGCTACTACAGGACTTGAGGACACTCAGATGCAATGATTTTCTAGGATATCGCTGGAGCAGCATTCTCACGATTCACTCAAAATTCGCAGGAGCCTGGATGTCGCAATTCCGGTAGTAAATGTGTTAGTATTACAGCAAGCAAGAATAACACACAGCGGTCCTTACCTTGTTTATACATAAGTAGCGGTGTTACTCTGGCTAAATTCCTTGCAAAAATACCCAGCATTAACTTTGAAACAGTCATACTGCGCTCTGAAAATACTGTTTTTCGAATTTTAAGAATTTGTCTGATTTTTTGTTATGTTTTCGCACACCACGTCGCATATTATGTACATACCTGGCGTAATATATTCATAAACAGTTCCATTCGCAGAAGAATTAACAACTGTTACTATTTCAGGATACATGGTATACCAATTTAGTTTTGAATTTTTAATCTTAGTATTATCGTGGGATTATTTCGACAACCTTCCGTTCGAAAAAGTTATGCCTCCTGCGTTGCTATAAGTTTTTGGTGTACGTTACAATAGACAATACTATTGTATGCATAAAGTGAGGTCGTGTTGGTTAGTTTCTGAGCTTTCATCTTTTACGCGGTAGTTGCGTACGTTACATTAGTTGATGTTATTATATATATGCATAAAGCCAGCTCGTGTTAGTTAGTTGCTGAGGGGTAATCTTCTTTTACAAGATTTACGATTGTTCAGCAAAATATTATTTTTAATTCGATAGTGTGCTGGTTTTCGGGCTGCAGTAATCATTCGTGTGGGCGGTCAGAATAATTTATTACTGCATTATACTGGCTAGTCCACACTTCGGAAATTATAGCCGGGGCCTCCCGGCTCACCTGCCGGGTGGGGGGCAATTTTTTTTGCCAGATTTTATCGCGTTTAGACGTCTATTTTTCTCAGCAGGAGCCTTTGAGCCGGGGGTACCTCCGTTTTGCCGGTGGCATCCGAAAATGCCGGTGGGCAAGGGCGTAGCCAGGAGGTTTTGCGGGGGTCGCGACCCCCCCTTTTTGGTTCAACCCCAAACAATTTTTTAATGGTTCCTGTTGAAAATCATGTCGGAAATTGAAAACTAGCCTCTCACGCACTAGAAAACAACTTTCAACCGTATTTTTGACCAAACTTAACATTTTTGTATTAAAATTCGTTATTTTGGCAACAGTTACATTTTTTACTTGTTTATACCAATTCTGGACCCCGCTTTCACATTTCTGAGCGCGACCCCCCTTTTAGGTACCCACTGTGGGCCGCGACCCCCCCCTTTTTTTCAAAATTCCTGGCTGCGCCCTTGACGGGGGGCCCGCCCCCACTTTGGACTAGTCAGTTATATATAAGCATGCTTATAATACACACCGGCGCACGCAGAGGACAGGTGAAACACCCGCCAAACCAGGTCAAAAATTTTATCAAAAATCCCCCTTGTTAACAATCTCTCTGCCAGATTTTGGAATGTGGCTATGCCTCCAGCGGGATCTCTCTGAACCATTATGTGGGTACGAGCGCGGACCAGTTCAGACCGTTGAGATTTTTTTGACCACAGCTGCCGATTCACAAAAATTTTTTCTAAAATTAAATGTACTCAGAGTTGCTGTGTAATTCCGTAACATGTCTTACGATAACATTTCTTTAAGAATGGTATAAGTCAAAACTGCCTCTAAAAGTAAGCCTCAGAAAATATGATACACTTTTGGACAAAAAAATATATGTTTATTTTCTGAAAATAGATTTTTGACACAGTCACTGGGGATCATGGACCGAACCGCGGTCCGGTCTAGACCAAAACATTTTGTTCATGCTGCATCACTAATATGACGCAAATGGCATCCGCCTCCACAAAAGGCAAAATTTTGGCTGTGCTCTTTCCTATACACATCTAATCTGAACAGAGCAAGTGAGCGCATAAACAACATACAAAGCGACTGGTTTAACAAAAAAGCTGTGTATTTTTTTGCTAAATTAGTGCTCTAAGGCAAAGTAGTAACTGATAATATATGTCTTTGTTATGTAACCGGTACCGGAACTGTGAATTTAAAAATTTATTGGAGCCGGGTCTGTGTCAAATCAGTCTTGTGTGTTGAAATAATCGTATTATCAGTAAGGACCATAAAGCTAGAAACGTCGCTTACGTCCATTGATTCTTTTGCCAAAGTATTATTGCCTCTTTATGACCTTGCAGAGTTGATAAGGTAGCTAGAATAGGCAGGTAGGAAAATGTTGCCCGATAATGAACGCTAGGCTTCAAAATATTCTAACCACTTTTTGGAAGGTTTGTGGACATGCCAGTATATATTGAAATTGCAACGGTATTGACGTGTTATTTATTATTACGATGCGGCTTGTCCGCTGCATGCTATTACCAGCTAGAGTTGCTGAAACACGACCCGTTAGGAACTGGAACAGCCGACACAGAACCGCTGTTTGCCTTGCGAGCAAATTTTTGATTTTTTTTCGGAAAGTTCCATCAAGCAATGGCTTTAGTGTCTCCCCAAGAAAATTATGAACCTTTTCAGTGTGGACTCAGTGTACATTGTGAAGCGTTGGGTTTGCTGAGTTTGTCGTATGCTGTATATGTTTACACGTGCGGTACTCTTTGGCGTTGTGAGTATTGTTAAGGAACCGTGAAACAGCTCCTAGATAGCTCAGTGAATTGCCTGCGCAACTCACTCCTACAGCGGATTCGACCCATGGTACCGGGTTAAGCTTATGTAACATAGCAGGATACACCAATTAATTCGAGCATAAAAGGTTGGAGCGACACGTTCGGATTCAACCACATGACTTCATGATTGTATTAATTGCACACAAGGCCACGCACGACATCATGTTGCTATATCTTTAGTTTCACGAATGTCTTTGAGACTACTCTGTTTGGTTGGCGTAATGTTTGAGGTTTTTTGCCCTTCTAAACATCGTACCAACACTTTAAATACGCTTCCCACTTCGAGCGAGAGCAAAATACATTTTAATATACGACTCGCTATGATTAACTTAGGGCTAAAAATCTGAAATCACATTTTAATGTTTTGTTGCATTTCAGCATTGTTGATGGATGGACTAACATCTATAGATTTTCGTCAGGAGAGCTATGTAAATGGCCAAATTTGCCTGCTACTGGCATGCTGCACTCGTCTACATTCTAATCTGAAACGAGTGCCGCTGTCCAATCGAAACGGATACATTGTGTAAGTAAAGGGCTGTAAGATTCGCAATGTGATCCTCCCAGTTGACAAACATGAATTCCTATGCGTGAGCCAACTTTAGGTGCGTACTGCATGATTGTTGTTTTGTCAAAATCACAAACTGAATTTCGTAATAATTCGCGTTCACATTTTTGCCATCTGTATTCACCGTGTATGAACGCGAACAATGGCTCTGTGATGTACGATGGAAATATGAGTACGCGCACATTTCCCTATTTTGCCCGTTCATCAAAAGAATGTTGAATCTGACAGCAATAGGCAACGAACGAACGATATCTTCACGAATGAATGTAACGCAAACGAACTTTCGTAGTTCGAGACGAAGTTTCGTTCACAAACCAAAGTTGCTGCGTTCGTTTATTGGCGTTTTAAGGCGTACGCGGTCAGCGAATCGCAGCATGACCGCGAACAACGTTTACGTCATACAGGAGAGGGACTATCATTCCCGAGGCGCCCCCTACCCCTTTCGGGGCCTTGCCGATACACACAGAGGCTCCGCCTCCACACCCCAACCCCCACCTCCGCGCAGGCGCGCGAAAAATTAGGAAACATTTTTAGTACAAAAAATTTCGAAAGTTTATCTCTGATGACCAGTTCATTCCTACCACCGATTCCTCCACTATCCCTTGAGACTTCGGACCTCGTCCATGTATGGCCTACATATTGCTGTATCGTAAACCGTTACATACACGAGAACCGTGCTTTTTAAGCATTCATCGTTTTCGCAATCGTGAACTGGCTTGACAAAACAACAACCCATGTGTATGTACCTAAAGTTCACTCACGCATTAGACACGATATCTGTGCACTAAGTATTTCAGTTGGACAACGCTATATCGGCAGTATGAAACACTAAGCCATTGTCCCTGCATGCATAATGATGTTCGTGAATTACGCGTAATAAATTTCATTGGCGGTATTGTACACTAGAATTGAGAATCAACAGTGTACGTAATAAAGGTTCAGCTTAGTCTTCAAAAATGGGTTCTAATATAGATTACCTGGTATGCCAAATTGTTGGGTCTATTACGGTAAATTTTCGCAAACAATTCAACTGATAATGCACAAGTTATAAAACTCTGCATACAAGGTTGTAACGGTAACATGTATCCAATTTTTGGCACAATTTCAGTGGTTAATAAAACTCGTAATTCCACAAAAATCATTCCGCCGATATACACACCAGTTTTTAATTCTTTTTGAGACTGTTGAAACTAAGACCGTGTTCATATTGTGTGCGATTAAATTTGCACGAATATTTTATATGTTCTCTTTGCATCCAATCCGACTCGGACGCGAATCTGATGATGTATAATATAAAAAAACAAAAATACATTGAGTTTTGGTCGTGTCCGATCGGGTGTAATATGAACACAAGTGGGCTCTGATCTCGAATACGACCTAGTTCTCCGTACTGCAATGATCTTGCGATGTTTTCCACAACGGAATATTACTATGTAACTCAAAATAAATTGTTTTGGCCGATATTGGACAATAACAAGTACATATATATGTCCACCAACCAAAGCATTGTTTCTTTGGCCCAAGTATATAGCCCTGAGGGGCGGAAATAAAATGCAGGCCATGTCGTTCTCGATATACTAAGCCTAATTAAATGTTTGACATAGACATATTTTCGAGTTGCCACTTTTACACATGACTGCATTGATTTTCAAGAGCATTTTTATTGGAATGGTAACGTTCGAAAGGATAAATCTTAAATTAAAATGTTAAAACGAGTAACGGTCGCAAATGCGCGGTTTGATAGAGCTACATAAGTATCTGGCAACTATTATTGGTATCTTGTTTTACAGAATTACATCTTTCAGGCTGAATTTTAGCAAGCTTTATTGTCTAAAACTGTTCTCTCCTTGCATAAAAAGTTTTGAGCTTCTCTAACTTTCCAGCGACAAAACGTTTGCAAGCTTAAGCTGGTTAGGTGGTAAATTTTGTTTCATCTCAAGTTATGGTTTAATGGTATGCCCCAATTAACCAATCAGATATTCTTAGAAATAGGAACATGTTAGTTCTGTGTGGTGGCCCCCGACTTCTTGTAAGAAAGACATAATTCTGATAGTGATGGGTCAGACGCTTATCTAGTCGTTTGCTGATCTGACCTCTATACTGCATTCCGGCAAACTGAAAAATTTGTTCCTCAACCAACTATGTAGCATTTTTGTTGGAACTTATATATTTCTGAGCTTCACAACTACTGATTTACGACAGTATTCATTCAAAACGTTTACAAATCAATATCGATATGCAGTTACTGACGCCGTTTGAGCTGCCTAGATAATTTATTACCGTCACGACCCGCTGTATATAGGTGTAATGTAATCCATTGAAATTAAGGCCCATGTAACCGGGGGTCACAGAACAGGAACAGCGTACGAGGGGCTCGGGGGAGGGGGCTGCGCAATCCACCTGACTTGAGCTTAGTATATAGCTCAAATAGGCACCCTAGCTTCGGCTTAGTATACCGAGCACGGTGTAGCTAATAATATATTCCCTCTCGTAAAAGTAATACATTGGCCGAATTCGTGATCGGTTTTCGCTACACGAAATGTTGATCGTTTCCTAGTGCGCTTATCATTGGTTATATGCTTGCTTTCCAGATGTTAGTTTGATAAATTTGGTCAAGAATTTATATAAACCTTTGCCCGCTAATCTTTGATTCATATCGACAGTTGATTTCGAAGTATACCTTCACAGCGCTGTTTTATTTGCATCTTCACAGCGCTGTAACTGTTTACAAAATAAACTTTCATCTCTACTGTTTTTCCTTTACGGTGTTACTGCTCGTTCACTGTATTGAGCGAATTATTGCTAGTTGTCCAATATATGGATATGAGCAATCATGCTTTGAGTAGTATCTACTATATGCGTCAATACGTTAAAACATTTTCATATATGCAAAGTTTATTTCTTTATATATGTATTGTCCTTGCATGCAATTTCCTCTCAACGGTTTCACACGGAAACGGCTAAACGTGCTGTAGATCTGGAGATCGAATGCATGGTTTACATTTCTCTCTGCGATTTCTTTTGATTCACCTAATCTCACTATTCTCGATGCTTTTTTCCCGTGTGTAGTTTGAAAGAAATGATTATACTTTACTAACTTTGCCGCTGTGCAATTATGTGTTTTGATCATTTTACGTTACGTTAGCTCGCTTCTAAACCTGGCACTAATAAACTAAATACTGCCGAATTAGACTACTGTTCGTAGGCATTCTGCTCATGTGATTTCGCACGAGCTTTCGTAATTTGTAGATTCAGTACGTCCGTATTTTAACGCTCTTCCAAACGTTTTCGCAATGTTGTGCCCTTATGAGCTTTCGCCCATAATAGCTTCACAGATTAGTTTTATTGCGGGTTGTTCATCGGGAGTGAAATAAAGTTTTAGTACAGAACTGTTTTAGCTTTGCTGGTGTTCTTTGTCGATACCCATGGCTTATGACAGACTGTGTGGGTTTCCGGAGTCTTGTCGAAAGAAGCTGTACATTCAGGGCTGTGTCATTGTACATGGTTTCAGTTTATTAAAAGGTTGCCTACGTAACCCTGAGGGGCGGGTACGTTATAACGTTAAAAAAGAACAGCTTACAGCGGGAGGTTCGGGATGGTAGCCTCCCGACTTAAGATTAGTATATCGAGAACGGCATGGCCTGCATTTTATTTCCGCCCCTCGAGGTTACTTTGGCCAGAAGGGTTGTAAAAAGGTTACTCTTAGTTTGTCGAAAACGCTTCAAGATACCCTTCGCTTCCGTCCCAAAGGATTAAATGAAGCATAAAGTGTGATCTCCCTTACATACGGGATTTGTGATGGAGCAACTCGCAGGAGCTGTTCGCGGCCGCTATTTTAGGATTCAACATCGCAATTTCTTGGTCACCTATACGTGAAATACACAAATAACGAACATAGCTATACGATTTGCCGAATGCAGGAATGTGCGCGTGTGCTATGAATTTCGCACATCACATAGTTCATATTCGCGTTCGCCAAAGTGCGAGTTTAGATTGCAGATATCGGGATGCGAATTTTTGCACAATTCAGTTTGTTATTTTGACAGAGTCATAAATCAGGTGTACGAACTTAAAATGAATTTACGCATTAGGTTTCATATTTAGGGCCTCTCGCTGATGCGGCTGACTTTAACATGGTTTTCGAAAAACATTTTTAGTCAGCCACACTTTTGCAATTGATCGAGACACCTTTGCAGGCACATGTCAATCAATAGACAAACCACAGGCCAAATAGCGGACGAAATTGTTTTATGCCCAGCTATCGTGTACGAAATAAATAATTCAGTTTCACTTTTGGGCGTATACGCTCCCGCGTTCGGAGCTGCCCGATCTGTCTTTTAGGAAAATATTAAAGATGAGTAGGAAAATATTGATGGGGTAGCATCCAATGGCACTTTGCTCTTTGGCGATTTTAACGTTGTTGAAAACCAAGAACTTGATCAGGCATCAAATGTTGTGGACCCTCAGATTGGTTTATTAATAGATGGTTTATTGGCTTTGTTTATTAAGAAATTTTTTAAACGTTTTTGACGTGGTAAGACATATGCGTCCCACCGATAAGATCTATGCCTATTTCTCAAAGGTGCACGGGACGCAGTCTCGGATAGATAGCATCTACGCTTCAAGGGAATTTAGTGAATTTTAAATCGAGGTTTTTAAACCAGTATGACCATGCTGTTTTGTGCTCGAACATGGCTTGTACTTTTGTACTGAACGTGGTCCGTCTTATTTTAAGTTGAACACTTAAATAACTTGGTAACACTAATGATGAATAACTTGGTTCGAGCCAATAACAAAAGTGTGCTGGCTAACTTTGATTTTAATGCGGCGGATGTTGCTAAGGAGTGGGATCTAACGAAAACCAAACTATGATATTATCTTCAACGGCTGTCAAATGAGCTGGCGCTCCAGTGTAAACGGAATAGACAGGAGTTGGAATTTAGAATTTCTATCACCAAAAATGTCACTACAAAATGCACCGCGTAACGAAATACTGTTTGCGCAATTAACAACCCTGCAGAGACAGGTAGCAGCAAAGAGCGCTTTCTATGTAAAACAATGCTTACATGACACACTACCACTACAATCGTTTGAATGACGTTGTGACTCTTCCACATGCTAAGAGCTTACGTCGAAAAAGCATGGAAGATCGATTTTTCTATACACTAACGGTCAGAAATGGCACCATACTGTGATTATACCTATTATCACTAATGTATGCAATTTTTGTCATAGACGTGGGTACTTGTCTCCCACAATGCACTATGATGTTATTTCCTCCCTGCATAAGGGTAAGGGCGAGCGATGTTTACGGAACAACTGGCGTCTCATAACTTTGACTATAAAATTCTAACAAAAGTTCTGATGAATAGATTAAAAGGCCAAATATATCGCCTAGTCCATCACAGCCAAACGTGTGCAATTCCAAATAGAGACATTCGTGATAACATTTTGACGTTTTATTCGATAGTGGAAAAGGCGAATTCTGGAAATGAAGATCTAATAGTGCTATCTATGGATCATAAAAGTGCTTTTGATTTAATTGAATGGGAATTCATGTACCGAACTCTAAACAGTATGGGTCTGGGGGAACCTCTTTGCAATGGATTAAGACAATATATAACTCCAAAGTGTTCTCCTCCGTAATCGTACATGGTTTTGTGAGCAAAGCGTTCCCAGTTGCTCGCGTCATAAGACAAGGATGCCCATATCGCCATTGTTGTATGTAATGGTATCGGAGACTTTGTCGCAGGCAATTCGTCTTTCTCCCAGAATAAGGGGTATAGACGGTTACGGAGTAGTGGGCAAATTGTCCAAATATGCGGACGAGACCACATTTTTTCTACGTGAATATACAGAAATTAACGAGGTTTTTTCTATTTGTTATCGATTTCAGCTTGCCTCTGGGAGCACTATCAGTATCCCGAAGACACAGCTGTTAACACTTGGCGCTTACCGGTTCAGGCTCTATTTGTTGCGTTTCTCGGAATTCTATGTGGAGGAACTGAAAATTTGGCTTTCACTTTCACCAAAACGATGGCTTTTATGTTTCAAAAAATTGGTTTAAGGCTAGGGAAACTTTCATTAAATTAGTAAACAGGGCACCACCAAGAGAGTCCTCTTATTTTGGAAGGATAAATCCCGTGAACACATTTTACATGTCATCAATGTGGTTTATTGGTTACCTTTCCACCGTCCAAATGAACTTATTAAATTAGCACAACTGGCTCTGGACAGATTTTCATGGTTTCCATCGAGAAGAAATTTTTTGAATAAGTCTGTCGTTAAGTTAGGCATACACGAAGGGGGCCTGTCGTATCCCGACATTCTCATCCGAATACAGGTTAGCCGTCTTATGATTTTGATTAAGAGATGGTCGGCAGGGACACAAGCCAGCGGATGACACACTTTTTTTGATGTTTTTACGGCAGATTGGCGAGTCTTAATACCAGGCAACTCCACATGGTCACATGTCCAAAACTTTTTAAAGAGATTCGAAAATCAGCTGGCTTTTAGATGCCACAAAATCGATAATCGCCGAGTAACTGTGTTAGGCACAATATTGGACATAGTTGCAATGGAAAGTTCCTATATACACTTATGATTAATTTTAAATACATTGATGCAATCAACCCGGTTCATTCCTATTGGTGAGAAAAGCTAAACTTGAAAGAGTTCGTGGGGACCATATAGAAAACTCTTGGAAATATTCATTAACCCCGCATGAGAACGGGTTAACAAGGTCTTTCCACTATAGTTTTGTACATGGAACTGAAATAACTCGTAAACAGACGCATGTGTTTTAGGTACACCTTATTACTGTACGTACTGTGACCATGTGTTAAATATTCGTGTAACCGAAAATTCGAACACTTGTTCTAGTACTGCGGCCGAACTTGTCTCTTATACGGTTAAATGCGGCCAAGTTTGATAGCCATAGTCGGAAACGGAACATCAAATAACTTTAGATCAATTAATTTTTTGGAAGATGTTTTCCTAGCAATAAAAATAAAGAAATTTGTTTTATTCTTGTTGTTCATACAGCTCAACGTGCTATTATAATGGGGAAAAAGGCCTTCGACAGTGGATGCTTTTTACTATCTGAAAAAGGTTCTATATTTCAATCTTTGTAGTATCAAAGCGGTATTATACGAGAAGGAGTTCTTTTGTCGTTTTGGGTCGCCTGATGACATTGTTACTATTTTGCCATGCGGTCGTTTCAGGCTTATTATAGAAATTCATATATTTTTCTGTTTTTTGAAAGCGCATGGAGCCAAGTTGTGACAATGCCCCCTCATGGTCACGTCTTGGAATTTATATCCTTGGCTTATTATATGTGTTCTATTGGGTGGTGTTTGTCTCTACATACAAAAAATCCGTATGTGGTCCTTAGGAATGCCTGCTTGAAATACGTACCGCGAAGGGTAGCGGAAATACAAACATAATATAATTTTACTATAAGAAATTCCAGTTACGACAGGTGTTTAAATGTAAATACGGTATTTCTTACGGACGTGGGGTAGTTTTCTCCAATTGTTATTTCTATGATGAGCGAATAAATGAAATATATTAAAAAATGTTTCACATGTAATTTGCAGACGACAAGATCACAGATAGGGTTAGCATATGATGAGAAACGAAATAATGTGGACATGCACGTGCCTATTTTATTTACCAGATAATGCGCTTACGGAATATAATATTCAAAAATAAGTCTCTATTCAGTCAAAGTCGTGTTCTTAAATTTTCCTTAATTTCATGCGCTCCGTCCGTGCAGCAAATCTTACACCGCTTAGGGCGAAATCATAAAAATAAATAACCAACGTTGCCTGTTTGCTTGCTTCTTAAAAAGGTATATCTCCAATAGAAAGTAAACTCCGGTATTCAAAAAATTCCAGAAAACTTCTTTGAGAAATGCACCAATATTGGCTCAAAACATATGATAGGGACACTGCCTTGTCCCTATAATTTTTCTCTCTCGGAGATGAAACTGGAACATTTTATGTTTTGTTCCTATCGCGACAGCATTTCTTGTCACATTTGGCGCAGCAAATAGGAATGAAATTTATACGAATCTTTAATGTGATCGATTGGAAATGTAGGAATTTGCAGGTGTATAATAGGCATTTTATGCATTCGCTGCCATCTCTGTTGAATAAACGATGAAATTTCTGCAGCGATCTTAGATTTTTAAGTGGGATAGCTTTTGCCTCTTGCGGTCCCCCAAATCCGCGCCCTTAGCTGCTATTTTTACTGACACTTAACATCTACCCTTACGGTGACATTGGCCGTACTGATGTAGACTGACTTCGAATATAAAAGTCAGAGGCGCATAGACGAGGAGCCGTCTTCTTTTAACAAACTGTACCTAATTTTTCTAGGCAGGATGAAAAGTGGATCCACCTGGTTCAGCTCGGGGAATTGTAAATAGCGAAATAGTCGAAATTCACCTTTTGATCAATATAAAACCGTAAAGTAGATTGTATCCGAGGTATTAAGTAAATGTTGTTTATGTAGCAATCAGATTTTAGTTTTGGAATCTATTTTGTAATTTTGAGAAAATATTGCCGACGGCATGCAACATAAACATTTCACTTTATTGTAGAAAGTAAGGAGTGCAAGTGGTACAGAAACGTATCTTTGGTTGTTGATTGTTGTATGAACTGGTTTTTATAACTATAGGGTGCAAAACCAAATCTTCTGTTGGCAATAAATTAAGAATGTTTCTGGAAAGTTATTGTTTCGGCTGAAATTTATGAAAATGTAAGAAAATTCATTGTTTTATCAAGCTAGATGACGCAAGTACTGGGGGTGTAGCATTCAGGACGCTAATTGTTTCTTTGTATACACACACTTTATTAATAATTGAATGAGTATATTCAATTATTCAGTGTTCGGAAGAGGTAGCAGAGTTATTGTGTTGTGGTCGGTGTCCTTATCCGATAAAACAGCTTCCTGATAGATTTAGATTACAATTTTATATTTTGATTAATAATAATTTTGATTGCTTCGTTAATATATGAATTTACATATTTTGAATACTAAATAACATAGATACTTTTTAACTAACTGACAATGCTACGATTTAAAATGCATATGTTTATTCATGTAAAATTTTGGAGACAAGGTTTCAAAATTTAAGTTAATGTTCGCTACGTGTTTCGAAATACGTTTTAATGCTACTACCAGTGTCACAACTCTAACCGTTATAATGGTCACAAAAACATGCGGCGTTAAAGGTCTTAATCTATGTAGTAAAGTATCAAATCACAAAATGCCAGTTATTCGCCATTATTTGTAGGTTACAGGGATTCAAAATATTTCAATGAAATCTGGGAAAATAATTTGATTTTTATGATACTTTGTACATCATTCGTGCTCAAGATGAGGTTCCAGGGTATAGCCATAACCAACGGGGAGTTTGATTGTGTTTTGGCCTCCACATGTTTCGGAATTAGCCGGTCGGAAGAGGGTGTGTTGGTTTCGATTTGGGTGGTATGACTTGAAGAACGGCACATCGCACTGAGGGTGGTCCGACACCTCGGGTGGTTAACACGTCTTGTGAGCATGCAAGCTATATATGTAGTGGTTAAAAATAGCGCAGTCAAATTTATTTTTCTGCTTGAGATTTTAATTTTAAAACTTGTTATGCTTTTTAAATCTTGTTCATTTCGGAATTAGCCGGTCGGAAGAGGGTGTGTTGGTTTCGATTTGGGTGGTATGACTTGAAGAACGGCACATCGCACTGAGGGTGGTCCGACACCTCGGGTGGTTAACACGTCTTGTGAGCATGCAAGCTATATATGTAGTGGTTAAAAATAGCGCAGTCAAATTTATTTTTCTGCTTGAGATTTTAATTTTAAAACTTGTTATGCTTTTTAAATCTTGTTCATTTCGGAATTAGCCGGTCGGAAGAGGGTGTGTTGGTTTCGATTTGGGTGGTATGACTTGAAGAACGGCACATCGCACTGAGGGTGGTCCGACACCTCGGGTGGTTAACACCTCTTGTGAGCATGCAAGCTATATATGTAGTGGTTAAAAATAGCGCAGTCAAATTTATTTTTCTGCTTGAGATTTTAATTTTAAAACTTGTTATGCTTTTTAAATTTTGTTTATATAAAACAAAGTTAATTTGCATTTTGGTTGAATACCTATGTCTGATGTTGACATTTAAAAATTTCCACGCTTCCAAGTATTCCATATCAGCTAAACGGTTTTTGGTATAACGAAGAATTTTAGAATAATTCTATAATACAGATATATATATTCTCTATAAAAAACATCCCGTAATCGTGTCTTAACGCAAAGCTTGCATTGTTATCATCAATGTGTTTTTCAAAATCTAGTTGGTTTGTTCAACTTTAGAGACTAACCTGTGATATAATTTTTAGGTACTTTCCCCTATACAGTTACAATCAGAATTAAGTGCTCAAAAATCGATCGATCTAAGCTTCGCTCGATTGCGTTTAAACGAAATTTAATTAATTTAACGAATTTCGATTGCGTCAAAATAAAAATAAAAATTTAATAAAACATGTTAGTTCGCGTTTAATTTAACGAATTTCGATTGTGTTGAAATAAAAATGTTAGTTTGCGTTTAATTTAACGAATGTCGTTTAAACGAAGATCGATCGATTGCCTTTTCGTTCGATTTTATAAGCACTTAATTCTGATTGTAACTGTACTTTGGCAGTCGGCATATGTTTTTATGGCTAACGGTTGGAGTTCTGAAAATAAACTTGTATGACAGTGGTATTAGTATTAAAACGTATTTCGAAGCACGTAACAACCATTAACTTAAATGTTGAAACTTTGTTTCCAGAATTTTACATGAATAAACGTATGTATTCTACATGTTCGATCGTAATTTTGTTACCTAGTGTTACCCCTTATGAAGGTCACGAGATACACTTTAGATTCAGGGTTAAATTAGGGTCTAAAATATAATGATGAAGATTTGATCACCTAACATAAACACCAATGTGTTAGTATTTTCATCAAATAGTTATGCAATGCGATATATCATACATGTTAAATTTGGGCTCTAAGCACAGATTGGCTGTAGAGGCAAGCATGTCATATCTGAACGGCCGAGGTCGGCAGATCCTGGGAAGTTTGCCTTCGGCTCTTAAGAGTACTTTTCAGGGCAACAAACATTTCTTATTAAAACAAGTCGCGCATAGTACCGTATTCTGCCAAAGGCAAGCACAACTGAAAGTTCATCGGCTCGGCTATACATGTATAGTTCATTTGGCGGTTTGTATTTCTCCTCTGTATTATATGCTAGGAATCGCAAAGTTTTCTTAGTGGAGACTAAAAGCCGATCGTAACTCGTCAGCGGAAGAACCGAACTGAGCAGAGCGCAGGGGTGTAGCCATAACATTCCGCATTGGGCTGGGGCACAGCGTAACCCCGCCTGGCGTACATAATACATGCACTTCTCTTTTCTGTCTTTCCTCACTGAGGGCGCGCCTGATTGCACAGGGTGGGCAGGCTGTGTGCCCCTCCCAATTGGCTAAGTAAGTCTTTGATCCATCGATCTTGGTTCAGAAGGAGCCATCGTTCCCCGCCAACCCGCTGATTCCCTCTGGGAAGGCCGAATGTTTAACTCCTTGCGGGCCCCGGCTAGCCCACGGGACTGTGGCCCTGGAGCATGTATATACAGCGTGCAATGCTATAATCAGCGCAAACTATATAAAAATGTTGCTACCGCCGAGGATGTATGGAAGCCATCCATTCAACTATGCCGAATAAAGATAGTTATATAATTAAACAATAAAAACTTTCTTTTCTGCTATTTATAAAATGAAATTTAGGTGGGGAAGCGGATATGGAACGAAATGTCGCCATGCACATGCCTATTCTATTCGTCAAAGTATATGTTTGCAAAATTTGACTCGGCTTCACAAACAAATCTATATTCATTCAAAAACGCGTTGCCAAAGTTTTTCTTAATTTAAATAGCTCTGTTCGTGCAATAAACCGTGTGCCGCCTCGGTCGAAATAATATAACTAAACATAAACATGGAAAATTTCCAAAATGACCAAATTGTACCTATTAAACGGTTATACCTATCTCCAAAGGACGTTAACTATCGTGTTTTTTTAATTCCAAAAATGTTTAAAACAAATTTCCTAATATTGGCATAATATTTATATCATAGGTACACTGTCGTGTCTCTATAATTTACATATAGATTAATAGGTCATAACTAATCTTTAACACTGCTGAATAGTAAATACGAAATATATTCAATAAGAATCATAAAGCGGCACATTATTTGTCGGCGCTGACGAATTTCGCTACTTGCGGTGGTGCACTGCATGGACACTGGACTGGAAAGCTTACAGCAATGGTCGACTGATTCGATACGAGTTAGTTGAGTTTCGGGTCATATAATGTGCTCTTCCCACTTTTTTTACTTTCACTAGTTATTCTCGTATAAGTATTTTCAGGCTATAAAACGACATTTTACCATTAGCAACAGTGGCAATTAAAGTTTAAAAACGTTTTGTATACAGAAAACTTAAACTTAGAGAAATTAAATTTTGGTTTTACTTGAACATTGGGGGTTTTCGATCAGTGGTGCTCGGATATAGGGAGAAATTTCACGAACATGGGATATATAGGTAGAATGGGGGCTCCCCCTACTGTAGACAGGCCGGAATTTGAAACGAAAATCTGACTATAGGAATATGAAATCTATAAACTCCCGGATGTGATGGATTCTAGTTTGTATAGGAATATGAAATCTATAAACTCCGGATGTGATGGATCTAGTTCGTATAGGAATATGAAATCCATAAACTCCGGATGTGATGGATTCTAGTTTGTATAGGAATATGAAATGTATAAACTCCGGATGTGATGGATTCTAGTTCGTATAGGAATATGAAATCTATAAACTCCGGATGACGATGGATCTAGTCCGTATAAAGGCACTTGTAAATCTATAAATTCCTGATGTGATGGATTCTAGTTTGGATAGGAATACTGAAATCTATAAACTCCGGATGTGATGGATTCTAGTTCGTATAGGAATATGAAAGTCTATAAACTCCGGATGTGATGGATTCTAGTTCGCAGGAGGGAATCATGTAATCTTATAAACTCCGGAATGTGATGGATTCTAAGTTCGTATAGGAATATGAAATCTATAAACTCCGGATGTGATGTATTCTAGTTCGTATAGGAATATAAAATCTATAAACTCCGGATGTGATGGATTGTAGTTCGGTATAGAAATATGTAATCTATAAACTCCGGATGTGATGGATTTTAGTTCGTATAGGAATATGAAATCTATAAAACTCCGGATGTGATGGATTGAGTTTGTATAGGAATATCGAAATCTATAAACTCCGGATGCGGATGGATTTTGAAGTCGAGGAGTATGTTAAATCTATAAACTCCGGATGTGATGGATTTTTTCTAGTCGTATAGGCATATGAAATCTATAAACTTCCGATGTGATCGATTCTAGTTCCTTAGCAGGGAATATGAAATCTATAAACTCCGGATGTGATGGATTCTAGTTCGTATAGGAATATGAAATCTATAAACTCCGGATGTGATGGATTCTAGTTCGTATGGGAATATGAACTCTATAAACTCCGGATGTGATGTATTCTAGTTCGTATAGGAATATGAAATCTATAAACTCCGGATGTGATGGATTCTAGTTCGTATAGTAATATGAAATCTATAAACTCCGGATGTGATGGATTCTAGTTCGTATAGAAATATGAAATCTATATAAACTCCGGATATGATGGATTCTAGTTTGTATAGGGATGAAATCCAATAGAAACATGCCGGATGTGATGGGATTGAGTCTAAGAAATATGAAATCAATAAACTCCGGATGCGATGGATTCTAGTTCGTATAGGAATATGAAATCTAAAAACTCCGGATGTGATGGATTCTAGTTCGTATAGGAATATGAAATCTGAATATAAACTCCGGATGTGATAGATCTAGATTCGTATAGGAATATGAAATCTATAAACTCCGGATGTGATGGATTCTAGTTCGTATAGGAATATGAAATCTATAAACTCCGGATGTGATGGATTCTAGTTCGTATAGGAATATGAAATCTATAAACTCCGGATGTGATGGATTCTAGTTCGTATAGGAATATGAAATCTATAAACTCCGGATGTGATGGATTCTAGTTCGTATAGAAATATGAAATCTATAAACTCCGGATGTGATGGATTCTAGTTCGTATAGGAATATGAAATCTATAAACTCCGGATGTGATGGATTCTAGTTCGTATAGGAATATGAAATCTATAAACTCCGGATGTGATGGATTCTAGTTCGTATAGGAATATGAAATCTATAAACTCCGGATGTGATGGATTCTAGTTCGTATAGGAATATGAAATCTATAAACTCCGGATGTGAATGTTATTCTAGTTCGTATAGGAATATGTAAATCCTATAAACTCCGGATGTGATGGGATTCTATGAGTTTCCCATAGGAATATGAAATCTATAAAATCTTTGACTACGGGATTGAGTCTATAGTAATATGAAATCTATAAACTCCGGATGTGATGGGATCGAGTCCTATAGGAATATGAAATCTATAAACTCCGGATATGATGGATTCTAGTTCGTATAGGAATATGAAATTTACACTCCGGATGTGATGGATTCTAGTTTGATAAGGATACTTAACTCATAAACTCCGGGTGTGATGGATTCTAGTTCGTATAGGAATATGAAATCTATAAACTCCGGATGTGATGGATTCTAGTTCGTATAGGAATATGAAATCTATAAACTCCGGATGTGATGGATTCTAGTTCGTATAGGAATATGAAATCTATAAACTCCGGATGTGATGGATTCTAGTTTGATAGAAATATGAAAGTGTATAAACTGCCGGATTTACGGATTCTGTCATTGCCTATAGGTAATATCAAATAAAATAAAACTCCGAATCTATGATTCAGTTCGCATAAGGAATATGAAATCTATAAACTCCGGATGTGATGGATTCTAGTTCGTATAGGAATATGAAAGTGTTTGCCTTTACTTCTGTCATTGCCAAGCTAACACCAAATAAAACATATTTTCAGTCCTAAATTTCTATTTTCTGTATCGCACTAAGTATTTTTTCTACCTAGACAAAACATTTTAGCTTCATTCGTATCATGTACAGAAACCACATTTTAGGCAATTTATATCATGAATAAATTAATTTAATATTTTCAAGTATAAAGTTTCGACAGTACTTGGGATCTCGCCACTCAAAACCTCGACTCAGGATCTCGTGACGCTCCTAGTTTTGTTTAGTTTTTAGCCAATATCATCAGTCATATATGGACATGTTCAAAGCGGAAAAATTAATATGGACAATATATAAGACGATCAACTATAAAAAAGAATATTACAGATCAAATGTACTATATATGAAAAATAAATAGTTGGACGATCAGAAAGGCTGAATCGATCTTAGACTTTTAAATCTTTATATTATGGGTTATGTAGTGAGATTTTGGAAATAGCAGTACAATTTGAAATTTGAAATGAATATGTGTGATATTATTTGGAATCAAAAATATTTAGCTCTTTCAGCGTCTGAAATTTGAGTGCACTTTGAGGTTGGCATTTAGATTTTGAGGTGGCCACTTAAGGCAGAGTCAAAATATCAAACTTTATAGGTTGGTGGTTTACGCTTCTGACGTTGCGTGCATTACGAACATAAACTCAGTAAATTAAGTATCCATTCTTTTTTATAAAACTTACTTATTCATATTCATAAAACATGCGTGAAAGTTTAACCAAGAGGTTGTTCAGTCATTATAACACACAAAATCAGAGAATACCAAGGCGTCATATTTAACTTTATATAATCCAGTTCCATGTTTTTAATTCCTGATTATTTATATAAATCTCTTTGTGTTCGAAGCCTTTTGCAGTTTATAAATTTTTCCTTATTTTGTCTGCTCAGCTTTATGTCCGCCAGTTTCAACCATAATATAATCGTATCCTAAAAGTGTTTTTATGTAAGACAACAACACTCGATTTTAGCACATTATTTTTGGGTGTAATACCCTAAATTTGAAAAATACTACACACAAGTATAGTAAATTTTGATTGATTTAATTCAATTTTTGACATATTTTCGTTTCATATAATTTACATTCGTTAATGTGTTTTTTCCAATTCCAGCATATACTCAAGGCTTTCAAGGTCGACCAAAAGGAACTATCTGTGATTTGCTTTCCTATCACTATACGTTTAATCGTAACTCGCCTCAAATCAATAAAGTGATTTCGTTGAAGATGCAATGCTCGAGTGCTTACGATACTTGCGAACAGTAGGTTTGCAACTCAGTTTAGCTAGTTATCACCTTACGGTAGACAATTGCTCTGCCAAACCTAATTCTACAAAAACATCATTATAATAGATTTGGCTTTGGCTGTCCTGCGTCGTTCACATGCAATCCAGTTATATTTTTGTACCAACACAAAGAAACCTCAAAGCAAATACTATTCTTATGTTTGTAATTTATACTTTGTTTGCTTATAGACTCAAATTACTTTAACATTTCAATGTTTCATTCATAGATACTCAAGGTCCCAGGGGGTAGCCGGAGCTGGGGCCTCGGAGGAGGTGGGTCGGCCTTCGGTCTCCTGGGGGCATCAGCCAGTCTGCGAAAGAGGAGAGGCGGAGAGGTACCTGCCTGGGGCGAACACTTCACGTCGAGGGGTGTCCGATGCCTCAGCAGGGTAACTACCATAAAAGCATGTGTGATTTTATTAAAATTTATGAGGCAATTAATTTGCAGCAAGTTTTATCTGAGTTCTCAAACCTAAATTAAGCTCTTGACAAATTTACACCTATTTTTCTAGGACATGTTTGGCACATCTTTGCCAAAATTTTAAATTACCCAAGAGTCAAAGATATCTATCGTATGTAATAATACATTGAAATGATGCACATTTTTGGCGTTAACTTGTGCTAGAGTTAAAAATAAATATCACGTAATTACGTTGCCAAATTGCATGTATATGTAGTATGCATATATACATTAATAAAGCATATATTATTTGGGGTCTTTCTTAGAGTCCCCTCAGAATTAGAAATTGGTCAGTTTTGAAGATTCTGTGGAAATTTTTTTAACGATTGACCCAGCCCGACGAGGCAGCTCAGAAAATGCTCATTTCGATAATATTGATATGAATTTTATCGATTTTTGGGTTCTCAATGTTACCCAGCAAGTCTCTTCTCGATTCAATAAATGAATCAGATCAGGTTGTGTCTGAGTCATGTATTATACAATCGAAGTATGACATGACTCATACAGAGTCAAGGTTTGACGCACCCGCTGAGACTAACATTTTTAGCTCAGACTGAGCAAAATTTGACTCAATTTTCTGAGTCTCAGTAAACTATCGTCCATCTGGGTCAAATTCTGCCCCCGGCTGCAGTATTATTGTTGATAATTTTGTGTTTTCAGACAAGCAATAGTGGTACCAATTGAACGAAGTAACATGCTGCTTGTTGTCGTACATCAGTCGGAATCGTGTAATAGCGATACGTGTGCTGTCAGTCGTAGTTTAGTTTCTAAAGACGGGTTCCCGGTACCGTGTGAGCTGGCTTACTACACCAAGGGTGTACGTGCTCATGAAGATATCCTTTTCGAGTCTATTTTTCTGTGAATTTGCTATTTTTCTATATTTTTGTCGTGTCAAAACAATCAAGCGGTGACGTTGCTTTCGCATCTTGTCATACTGCGCAGCATCAGCTTAATATTCATTGTACTGCATCGATGTAATCGTAATGAAACGCATTATAACCCGCCTGTCAGAGAACACTTATAAGCTGAAAATGTTGCTTCACCAAAGTCTTGAAATTTGTGTAACCACATTAAGGCGAGACAAAGACTTGTAGACAGAAATTAATGGATATTAGAAATGAAACTATCAGGTTTACCACTTCTCCATGTGACGAATACGGTTTTGTTAAATTTTACAGCGCACAAGTGACAGTAGATGATTCGATTCATTGCAGTCTAAAATGGGCAATATGTCATTCGCGATACTACTGAAACGGTGTCTTCAAAGTGGAATGTAAAACATCTGGTTATGCCATAATCGAACGCAGACAGCGGCTAATTCTTGTAGCCAATTCTATAGGGCTGAAGCTATGGTACTTTGTGCTCCAAGTAGCCTCTGTATCACGCATCTCTCGCGTTTGCTCTGTGGCCAGATTTAACTGATGGCAAATTTTTTCGAGGCTTAGTGTCATTGGTTTGCGATCGATATTAATATTTAGATAAGTGAAGCAGTGAAGCTGTACATAGCCGCAATGTAATTTCATACAGGAATGTACAAAGGTTCTAATTACAAAGTTATGGTGAAGTGAAAGTGGATACACATAATAAAATATACACTTCGGTTCACTTAGCCTTAGGTTAGCCTTAGGGCGAACTACTGGTTTTAGGAAACTGCTTTACTCACATTTGGTTCTCTCCGCATTGTTCCTTTATCAAAAATCTTTGTTATTAGTTAAAACCGCGTAAAGAGTGTTTATTATAAGCTGTTGTGACACGTTTTCTTTTATATAAAAACAATATATATTCAAACTCGAATTTTCTTGAAATTTAAGCTCTACGCAGTGGAACTTTTGTCATCCGTTACCGATTTAATATGGAATATATATGCGATATGTATTGACGATAAGCCAATGAACTTTTGTCATCCGTTACCGAATTAATATGGAATATATATGCGATATGTATTGACGATAAACCAATGAACTTTTGTCATCCGTTACCGATTTAATATGGAATATATATGCGATATGTATTGACGATAAACCAATGAACTTTTGTCATCCGTTACCGATTTAATATGGAATATATATGCGATATGTATTGACGATAAACCAATGAACTTTTGTCATCCGTTACCGATTTAATATGGAATATATATGCGATATGTATTGACGATAAACCAATGAACTTTTGTCATCCGTTACCGATTTAATATGGAATATATATGCGATATGTATTGACGATAAACCAATGAACTTTTGTCATCCGTTACCGATTTAATATGGAATATATATGCGATATGTATTGACGATAAACCAATGAACTTTTGTCATCCGTTACCGATTTAATATGGAATATATATGCGATATGTATTGACGATAAACCAATGAACTTTTGTCATCCGTTACCGATTTAATAGGGAATATATATGCGATATGTATTGACGATAAACCAATTTTAAAAAAACTCGATTAGGTATTTCAGGTTGAGTGCACTTTTGATACGATTTCAATTTTTTATTTATTCTGTGTTGGAAGTAATTTTAAATCGCAAAAAGTGGCAGTATTTTTCCAAACAGACCTTTTCAGATGGGTCACATTTTTAGAACTTTTTTGTTCCTTTAACCGACCGTTAAACAATTATTCTATCGTGGTCTGATAGGGTACGCCAAATAAATAATAAATTTATTGTAAACATAACACATTATTATTCTTGTCTGTCAATGCTGCAATTCACTATCTTTCTTAACTCGCTGTAGTAATTGATGTTCCGGTTTTACCAAGCGACAAAGTCTACCCGGAATACCTCAAGGTTCACAGCGAATTTGAGAATACGATGGTTCCACAACGTCATTGCAAGTACGAACCTCAGTTCCGCGGACGTCGATTGTCGGTTCCGTGCTACTACGCGCACAAAGATGTGAGCTGGTTTATATAAACAGCAGTATTTAACTAAATCATTAGTTTTTAAACGGAAATAGAGGGAGTCATGCGATCAATAAGGCTTAGGGTTAGACCCATTTGCCCTCCAAACCAATATTCACCCCTCTATCCTCTGAGTCTAGCACCGTTCCCATTCATATAGCTTGGAAAATTTTAGCAATTTATTAGAAAATTTTTCGCGTTTAGGAGGAAAAATTGTGGAAAATAGAGAAAACAATGTAGAAAATTGTGTAAAATTATTGGTTACCCAACACATGTCGCACCGTCTATCCACCTGTGCCCAGTCTTACCTCCGCCGCCGCAACCCTTTACCTCCCACAAATTATCTACCTTTATAGACCTTTAACACCTATAATTTTTATGTATACGTACATAGGATCTTTCCTATAATCCTGCAGTCCAAAATTCGCCAATATTGGAGATACAGTGGTATATCGTCAATGTTTAACTTATAATATTTTGGCATTATTTGAATCAGCTCGACGAGTGGGTTCAGAAAATATCTGTTTCGGCTTATTTATGACGATTTTTTTTCAATTTTTTGGGCTTTACCAATGCTCTTGATAGAAAATTATTAATATAATTTTTCTCAATAAAAGTTTCATTTTATATACAGTTCAAGCCGCATTGGCGAGGTGAGTAAAATGGTGCAAAGTCAGAAAGTTGAAAGATGAATCGATTCAAAATACTACTAATTTATTATTAAAAAAGTATTTATTAATTTATTAATTAAATAAAATATTAGTTATAAAATTATAATTATAAAAGATTATCTAACTTAATTAATGCAATTTGTAAAAACAAAATATAAAAAGAAAATAACGAGAATGCACTGCCCTTTAAGTAAAATAACACGCACATTAATGACACACATTTTGTGTATAGTAACTGAAGAGAATGAAAATTAGCAATTCTAATAAAAATCAAACTCTAATAATCGGAAGCTTCCCGTGGACATTGGCAAAAGTAGTAAAATGCCCAACTAAAAAGAGGCTATCTATTTGGAACTATATAGTGTTATGTGTCATCGTTCATATCTGTAAAGCTGTTGTAGGTTTAAGACAAAAAATGGTGTATTTTCCCCAATTTAGTACTCTAAAGGCCATATGGTAGATTGGAATATTGACGTTGAAGCGAGCGAACGGAGTGCGTTTTTGTTAGGTTGAATCCTATGACATTTGAATAATCAGTGTCAACGTTTTCAGTATCGTAAGTAAATAACGCAAATTCCCAATCCAAATACGTCAATGATGTTTGTATATTATAGTGCCAATAATCATTACCATGAGCCGTACCATAAATTTAGCTGATAAATTAAAAACTAAACTGGTTTACATTTTTAAATATATATTTGATTTTCTCACAAATTTTAAAAGCAAAACCAGCTACAATACGTCAGGTATAAGAATTTAAACCTTTGATGCCAGAATTTGTTGGCGTGTCGTGCAATATTTGACAAACTTGAGCCAACGAGAAGAATCCATCAAGTGTTTATCAATTTACGCAAACTCCTGAGTTATTTAGGAGTAGTTGCAACCGCAGGTCGACCAAATAGCAACACACCCTTAAAGAAACATCGCACGACAAACTTGGTTTATAACACAACGTCTCGCAACGCGATACCGATGATTTCATGATTCATCAATGGACACATCAAATGAGAAGCACGAATAAGGTCCTGAAACTGTTTTTATGAACTACCCGTTTTAAGTTAATATTTATAAATATGCATGATACAACTGCTTTCGTGAGACAGCCTTGTAACAGCTGTGAAACATATTGTAACAACTGTAAAAATATTATAAGTGGCATATTTATTAAAGTTACAAAAATTTTATGTTTTCGAAATCAGTAGCATTCATGGCAATACAGTTGTATGCGGTAAACAGAATGAAAATATATAATACACGTATATATGTTAGGCATTTCTACAACATGCAGTTACTGCAATTTGGAACGTCACTGATACTTCTGAATCGCCTCGGAATATTTATGTATCATAGCGTGGAAAGACATATAAAACTGCAAGTTTATTTGGGCCTCAGAAATACTTAGACAGATTTGCAGTCCATCGTAAATAACGAAAAAACTGCAAATTTGTCTGGGGTGCAGAAATGCCAAAGCAGATTTGCAGTCCATCGTGAAGAACGAAAAAACAGCAAGTTTGTCTGGGCTGCAGAAATGCCAAAGCAAATTTGCAGTCCTTCGTAAAGAAAGAAAAAACTTCTAGTTTGTCTGGGCTGCAGAAATGCGTAGGCAGGTTTGCAGTCCATCGTAAAGAAAGAAAAAAACTGCAAGTTTGTCTGGGCTGCAGAAATGCCTAGGCAGATTGTTTGTCCATCGTAAAGAACGCAAAAACTGTAAGTTTGTGTCGGCTGCAGAAATGCCTAGGCAGATTTGCACTCCATCGTAAAGAACAAAAAATTGCAAGATTGCCTGGGCTGCAGAAATGCCTACGACATATATACTATGGCGCTTTTTATAATAATATTAAGAAAGCCTTGTCGATTTCCTCAGTATAAAATCTATTCGGTTGACAAGTTCACCGCCAGACAGAACGCGTCAACCTTGTTGACCATAATATAGGAATGATTGTGTTTCGTTTAGCAAATTCTTTAATTATATTATATATGCTCAAGACGTTTACCCTAACACAATTTACAATCTGTGAATATTCCTGGTATAAGCATTTAATAGCTTTAGAAGTAAGTATCTTTCACGTAAGAACGTCATCAAATCCTCATGGGCGGGACGAAAACCCAAATTTATTTCGGCACACTGTTTTGGCAACCAAAATATGATGGAGATCAACAACAAGCTTGTTGTTTCAATGCTGCTGGGAAATATTTCAGCATGAATGCTCGAATTGTTTTTTTAGGAAAATCTAACGGATTGCAGCGGTGCAACTGGTTTATTTACGCAACCACGATGGAATTCATTGCAATCGCCACTATCAGTCGTTT
Source organism: Trileptium ribeirensis (assembly GCA_030248225.1). Lineage (NCBI taxonomy): Eukaryota > Metazoa > Nematoda > Enoplea > Enoplida > Thoracostomopsidae > Trileptium > Trileptium ribeirensis. The sequence continues at coordinate 13,562 of JASANE010029472.1, read as the reverse complement.
CGTGTTTTCCGCTTATCATCTTTAGCTTCCTTACGGCACACTGTTATTTATCACAAGCGTACAATTTCAACAATCGATGGATCAACGGAATATGATGATGTCGCTTTAGCTGATGAAGCTGGTGGAAGATTTTACGACACAACCTACTACGCAACTAACATCGCTACGCATCTCATGCCGGTAAAACCATATAGTATCTGATTAGTCAAACTACGGTGAAGAAGGACGCTCGTGGATTCTCGTTTAAGACAACATTTTGCGACAAATCTTTTACGCGTACCGTTTGGTATCATCGAATCACTGTCATGAGAAGTATTATAGCTTGGATTTCAAGACCGAAGATATTTTAAAGTTAACTCCCAATATGTTCGGCTCGCATTCGTTCCCGAATATCAACAACAAGCCAAATTGTGAAATTTTGAAATGTTTTATGATAAAATGTATTTTGTCCAACTGATGGTATAAGCTATGCGATTGTGGAAATGAACAGTATGCAGTATCCCAGGTTGAAGGTTAATCATTGCAACTGGTAAATGGCGAATAAAACAATGTCAAATGTATCGAAATAGAATAGAAAACTTATTACACAGGAGAAAGGTGATTGAACCGCTACTGAATGCTTTAAGAAAATGACCACTATAACACGAAGCAATAAACTGACTTATGCCTTCTTACTTAGGCAAAAATTCGACACCAAATGAGGTATATGTATATAAACATGCCAATAAGGTCTATAATTTATAGAAAATATAGCTATTTATTATGTATTGTAAGAGCCAGACGGCGGTCACATTATTTTCGCATTTTGTCAAACTTATCAGTATTATCAGCTGAAGTTGCATTGTGATGTCCCAGCAAACGATTACAACGAAACTATATTTTGTAAAACGGACCGCAGATGTCCGCTTATCAACTTAACAAGGCACAAGGCCTACTCTCTAGGATATGTTCGCCACTTTTTAAGGCGAAACAAGATTTTTTCAACTAATCTCGGTAGAAGTGAAATCATCAGCATTAAAACCTGTGTGGTGCCACGAATTCTTTCTAATAAATTATACAGCGCGACAGTGTTTGTATAAGTTTAGCCGTGGAAAAATTATCATCGCTTTTCAACGCTACCTTAAACCTAACTCAAGCAAAAATCACGATGTGGCCTGCACACTACCCACCAAACCCTTGATTAGATAAGAAATCGTGGACTGATTTGTGTGTTGTTGATTATAATTCCAATGTGGATTACAATTCCATTGTTGATTATAATTCCATTGTGGATTATAATTCCATTGTGGAGAATAATTCCGTTGTGGATTATAATTCCATCGTGGATTATAATTCCATTATAATTTTATTATAATTTCATTGTGGATTATAATTCCATTATAATTTCATTGTAATTTCATTGTGGACTATAATTCCATTGTGGATTATAATCCCATTATAATTTCATTATAATTTCATTGTGGATTATAATTCCATTGTGGACTATAATTCTATTGTGGATTATAATTCCATTGTGGATTATAATTCCATTGTGGATTATAATTCCATTGTGGATTATAATTCCATTGTGGATTATAATTCCATTGTGGATTATAATTCCATTATAATTTCATTGTAATTTCGTTGTGGACTATAATTCCATTGTGGATTATAATTCCATTGTGGATTATAATTCCATTATAATTTCATTGTAATTTCATTGTGGATTATAATTCCATTGTGGACTATAATTCCATTGTGGATTATAATTCCATTGTGGATTATAATTCCATTGTGGAGTATAATTCCATTGTGGATTATAATTCCATTGTGGATTATAATTCCATTGTGGATTATAATTCCATTGTGGATTAAATTCCATTATAATATTTCATTGTGGACTATAATTCCATTGTGGATTATAATTCCATTGTGGATTATAATTCCATGATAATTCATTGTGGATTATAATTCCATTGTGGATTATAATTCCATTGTGGATTATAATTCCAAAATTACATCGCTCTTGCACGTTATTTTCAACTATATGTACCTAACTGATGATATTGTATGCTAAATCGTCCTAAAAATTGTAACTATTTGGAGGTTTTGTATGCAAAATCTCTGAAAGGGCTACTTCCCCTCCCGAAGATTTACGCCTATGAGTATCTATATTAGGTTATCATGAAAGATAGTAAAACAAAATTTATTGGCATTATAACTCATGAAAGCATGATGTCCCTAATCTGCGGCATATAGTAGACTTGCCGAATGTGGGTCACCCCTAATGTGTGTTTTTGGCACAGTATTTTGCTCACCACTGCCGACTTAATTGACCAATGTGAGCCAATCAAACATCACCTTAAAGCGCTGCCCATTTCCTATTGGATAATGGCATTCGCTATTAGCTTACTCTGATATTTAACGAATAGCGTTGTACACTGTGTTGTGCATCTGCATTGAGCTGAGTTTTTCACAAATTTTGTGCTTTTTATCTTTGTGTTCAATTGGCCATATTTCATGGACGATGGGGTATGTTAAGATGAAATTTATATCATTGAGAAGCCCAGGCTCCTTTCTATCCGAATATGTGAACTGATTCCGGCGGGAACGGTAGGAACAGGGTCTAAACGGATTCTTATGGCTAATACCCAAAATTGGTGCAAAATACCCCTAAGTGGGTCAATCCATCCCAAAGTGGGTCAGCGCCGCACAGCAGGGAGCACCGCCACCAGCACCGTCGTTCGCAGCTGCAGATGTCTGCATAGGGCCCCAACCGCGGGCGTCAGAAACACTACATAACGATTTTTTTATTTCGCCTCCATTGGCTAGTAATAATGAAGCCGGTTTACCTGAAACCACTCACTGGCGATATCCAACAGTGTTGGAAAGCGATGGATCACAGTTTTGCGATTTATCAAATGCATTTGTTGCAATTAATGTGGATCAAGATGCAGAAAAGTTCCTCGGTAGTGATTCTATATGTTCTGAGGAAATCGTGGCTGCTCATACACCGCGATGCCCGCTCCAGCAGGCCAGTTAAGTTCAATGTCAAACGGCATGTGTAACTGGGTTTGTTTCATTCCAGCAAATGGGTACCGAACTCTTAGGTCCGGTCAGCAAAGCTGCAGTGACGTTATGCAACCGTAGAAATTCTAAAATATGTCTCACTGCACCCGAACTCATCTCTTTAGTTGCAAATAAGAAGAGTCCTGTTGGAATGACTAAAGGTACTAAGAAGTGTCCGAATTCGAAAAGATTGGCAGCTTTCGCTACGAGCGCAGGGAAGTCTCAATATGTCCTGTATGTTTTGTTTCCTATGGAAATGACGACGCGCTCAGGGGAGATTGGCTGCAGTGCTTAGATTGCCATTGCTGGCAACACGAGTCGTGCGGAGGTTCCGCGACGAAGCGCTATTTTTTCTGTGTCGAATGTGATAAAAATTTTAAGAAAACGTACCACTAAAGCAATTCTGCAAAATTAACTCAAAACACTGACTATTATAATTCACAAATCGTCCGGTCAATATGTACGCCTTATCTCAGTTTTTCGCTTTTTCATTGTTTGCATTTTGTTACCTTGATACGTACTATACTGAAATTTTGGTATGAACGCGACCCCTACATTCGCGCCAATATTGTTGCAATTGTTTCTCTTTTAGAAATTTTGCAGTCAGAAAAACTGGCGACACTTCATTATCGTGTTTAATATCTCGTCAGTAACAAGTGTGTGGCGGTAATTTGGAAACAAAATCTCGGTATTTCGAAAGACGGCGTGCCGAATTTGGCATTTGCACTCATCTTTATACCTGACCCTGTTTAGGAATAGTGTGACCCACTTTAAGACCCTGGCGACCCAGATTAAGACAACCACCTCAATGTGGTTCATGCCTTAATTTTCTGGGAACTTTTCGTCATATCACAGCACTCACATATATTTGCCGGCTCAAAAATTGGCTATATGCTCTCTCATCGTCCTCTCTAATAGCGTTCCAAATCTGGTTTTGATTCATTATGTGGTTGTAATTTTATGGCAGTAAATGCTACGTGTCTTGAAATTGGCACAAAAAGGTGACCCACATTAGGCAAGTCTACTATATGTAAATTAATTACATCGACGTAGCCAGTGTTTTCCACTGGGAATAGGAAACTCCTTGACTAACGCAGCCTTTGAAGGTGCGTAACTTTTAACTTTTTAAAAAATCTTAAACATTGTAAAGACCTTTTCCCTTAAATAGTCAGGTGGATGGTGAATATCCCTCTACGTCCCTGATATATTATCCGAAAAACTCATAATTCGAGACGGGAAAGAAAAACTAAACGAATAGTTTTCGTTTTGTTGTTCATTTGGCAACGCTATTTTTCGGGGACTTTTACTCGATTATGTTACGGGTGTAAATTTCATAGATATTTATAAATTTTTGATGCAAACAAAATGTTATATTGAAATATAACATTTATATATATTGTCTTTTCTTTTAGCCCCCACCCCTCCAGCACGACTTTGGACAATTTTGAAGATACAGAGCTGATTTTGGTATCAATCGATTCAGCTCGATGAGGCGGTTCAGAAAATACTCATTTTCCCACATCCCTTTTAAAAAAATTTCGATGTTTTGAGATCCCAATGTTTCCCTTGGGAACCCAAAAACTTTTTTCTTCGGAATATAGACATGTTGGGTACCGTTAGACTCACTTTGATGAGAGAAATCTACTGGTGTGTATTTTATTGACATCTACGCTACCGTTAGAAAGTTATGAGGGCCCAAGTAACCCTTAAAATCTGAAATAAAATGCAGGCCATGCCGTTCTCTATATACTAAACCTAAGCCTTAGTGTTAGCCTAAGCTAAGGACTTTATATGAGACATACACGCCCTCCGCCCCCCGAACGCCCCTCTCTAAGCTATTCTTTTTTCTAACGTTATAACGTATCCCTTCAGGGTTAGTTGGACCCCTCATAACTTTCTAACGGTGTCGTACATTTCAATAAAATACACATCAGTAGATTTCTCTTATCAAGCCGAGTCGAACAGTACCCAACGTGACTATATTCGGAAGGAAAAAAATTTTGGGTTCCCGAGGGGGACCATTGGGACCTCAAAAAATCGAAAAAAAAATTTTCTGGGATGTGAGTAAAATGAGTATTTTCTGAACCGCCTCATCGAGTTGAATCGATTAATACCAAAATCAGCTCCGTATCTTTAAAATTGACCAAATTCGGGCTGAGAGGCGGGGCTAAAAGAATAGACTCTATATGCCATGTTTTATGCATGCATGTTTGCTATTAACCCACTCTTAGCTCAATGCATTCCAACAATCCAATGTCTACAAATATGCTGTGTAGCAGTATTTCTGAAAATGACGCATTTTCTGTAGCAGTTTTGCTAAAAATGACATAATTTGTGTAGCAGTTATTCTAAAATTGACAGTTTCTGTAACAGTTTTTTTCAAAGTGACATGGTTTTTGTTGCAGTTTTGCTAAAGATTACACAGTTTGTGTAGCGGTTTTTCTAAAAGTTAACATAGTTTCTGTAGCAGTTTTTTTCAAAAATTTTGCTAAAACATGCCGTAACTCCACACAACTCTTAGTGAACGCTGCATTATTTGCAGGTTTGCAAGAGAGGAGGGCCAGTTGGAGATAAATTTTGGAAATTTTTAGGTGCTCATAACTTCCCCAAATTTGCAAAAAACCCAATTCTACCGTATTTTAGCCTTAAAGTATCTGCAATTTTTGTCAAATTGTGTTAATTGTTACCATATTTCCCCATATGTTGCACAGGCGCGCGTATGGGTGTAATGAACCTTTAGGGAAAGGGAACATGGTTTTGGAGCGGTAAATGTGATAAGGGGGGTGACGGTCGGAACCTCAAGGAGTTATATCACTACTCCTATGCGAATTAATACACTTAGTGCATAAACGCAATTAACAGCCTTTATTGCGAAGCGAAGTGAAATATATCAATATAATGACTGATCTTGAATACATTACAATTGCGATGACGAAAAACGTAAAAATAGCAATGCGAAACTTCCTATTGCAAGAAAAAGTGCTGTTCAAAAATCAAATGTACTTCCTGAGTATATATCTTTGTTACCAAGACTGTATTTACAATGTATTACTAAATTATGAGCGAAAATACATGGGAGGCCTCATTTTGTGTCTGTTTTTATACACAGCGTTTTGCAAATCTTGGATATACATACTTGTTGTTGTATTCCCAGAGGCGTAAATCCAAGTTGAGTTGTAGAAAACAAACGTTTATTGAAAGCCAACAGAAGTAAGTGAACAAAACGTAGTAAACAAGACAGTAAAAGTAACGTTAAATTGAGACAATAAGAAACAGTACGCTGAACAGAAATGAAACAGTACTTCAACGGTAACTAAACAGTAACTAAACAGTAACTAAAGTTGTGGTAAGCAACCGTCTTTAAATATAATCAAAGAATCTTATAGAATAATCATGACATCAGTCTTCGAAATCCGTAGAATATTCTAGAAGGATCGAGATGCCGTCACTCCACGTGTGAGGATGTCCTCGTACATCATAGGAGCTTCCAGAACAGGATCGAATGTAATTCCAAAATGCTCTGGCGAAGCAAATCCATAACACCTCCCCGCCTAGCCGAAGGTTTACCTTGACGGCGAGTAATGTTTAGGCGGACGCTCTTTTGTTGTCCGCTTTGAACGCCGTAGTTGCCGACCGCCGGAACTGGACGCATCGTCGATAGTTTCTTCTCCTCCTGTCTGAGGTACTTCGGCGATTTCCAACGTATCATTATCCGCAGAATTTGTGGCGACTGTTGAATCGACATCTGCGCCAGGTTCGTTTTCATCTTGAGAAACGTGCCTTGGCTGCAGTTGTTCGACGTGTCGCCTCCAGGTGGGTCCTCGTGAATAAACACGGACGTACGGGTGCCTTTTCGCTGTGTGACTACAGCGGGCACCCAACGTGGGGTCCAAAGTACAGAGCATAGACCGGATCACCGACTTTATAAGCAGGGTCCACTTTTGCAACAGCTTCGAATTGGGATTTGCTAGCTTCTTGGGCTTGCTTACCTTGAGCAGTGTAAGCTGGGGACGGAAGCAGAGTGTCGATTTTCGTCCGAATTTGACTCGAATTGAGTAACTCACCGGGGGAATATCCGATGGAGTTAGGAGTGCAACGATATTGCATCAGGAATTCTTGCAAGGCTTTTCTCGGAGGAAGACTTGATTTCCGTAAAGCTTGCTTGAAAGTTTGGACGAGTCGTTCTGTGGATCCATTCGTAGCTGGATGATACTGAGCACCTGTAAGATGAGTAATTCCTCGTTCTTTGCACCATGCCTGGAATTCTTCCGACATGAATGCTGATGCATTGTCCGTGACCAATGTATGAGGATATCCGAAATGAGCAAAGACCTGTTCCAGGAGATCAATCGTTGCTTTTGCCGTGACCGCCTGAGTTGTATGAATACAGGAATATTTTGAATATGCGTCCGTGAAAACCATCCAATTGATCCCCAGGAAATTAATAGCGTGATCAAGATGCAAACGGCTCCATTTTTTTCTGGTAGCATCCATGGATGAATTGCCGGTTTTGGTGGTTTGTTTTGCTGCTTCCCACAGCTGGTGCAAGTGCGGTAGGTTGCTTCGATGTCATCATCAATATTTGGCCAGTAGACAGGCGTACGTGCAAGCTGCTTCATACGCTGCATGCCAAAGTGTCCCAGGTGCAACAATTCCAAGACATCGCAGCGAAGATTGGCAGGGATCACTACTCTGGAGCCAAGTACTAAGCAACGGTTAACAATAGATAGTGAATCAGCCAACTTACGGTAACGTTGCATATCCGTGCCTTCGTCGTTCTTCTTTGGCGGCCATCCTTCACGCGTGAATCGAAGCACTACTGAAATGACTGGATCTTTCGCCGATTCGCGGGCCAATGAATGTTTGTCAGCAGGAGTGACTTTGTTACTGATGTTTTGAATGGCACAGACCATAGCTGCATCGTATTCGCTTTCCTCCCTGTCGAACTGGAAATCGTCAGTCGCAGGTAGACGACTCAGGACATCAGCATTTGCATGATCAGCTGTTTTGCGGAATTCAATTTGGTAATCAAATTGTCCCAACATGAGAGCCCAACGTGCCAATCTGTTTGCGGCGAGAATCGGTGTTTCTTTTCCGGGCCCAAACATAGCAATAAGTGGTCGATGATCTGTGACCAACGTAGATTTCCTTCCATAAAGGTATTGGTAAAATTTATTAACCCGAAGATAATAGCCATTGCTTCCTTCTGAATCTGACTGTAGTTCTTCTGGGATTCATTAAGAATTTTTGAGACGTTGCAAATTGGCCGCTCGCTTTCATCTGGATAGCGGTGAAATAATACTGCACCAATTCCAACGTTGGAAGTATCGCAAGCAACTCCTAATGGTATTGATTCGTTATAATGAACCAGCACGTATTCAGAGGAAAGAAGTTGCTTTGGTCGATCGAATGCAGATTGTTGTTCTGCGTCCCATTTCCAGGGCGTCTTCTTCTTTGTAAGACGGAACAGTGGTTCGGAAATTGTAGCCAGGTTGGTAGGAAGGAACTTGGCGTAAAACTGTACAGAGCCCAAGAATGCTCTCAGACTGGACACGTCGTGTGGTGCCGGTAATTTGAGGAGATCGTCGACCTTTGGTCCTTTTGCAATTCCTTCTTTCGATAGTAAGTTTCCAAGATATTCAACCCACGCTTGTGCAAACTTACATTTTTCTAGTCGGCAGCGGAGTCCTTTATTATCTAGACGCTGAAGTAATCGTGGGAGATTCCGCAGATGATCATTAGAATCTTTTCCACAGACCAAAATGTCATCCAGATAGACAGCAATACCAGGTAGATCTTGTGTAAGTTGATCCATGGTTTGCTGAAAGTAACCTGGAGCGGACTTGATGCCAAATGGCAGTTGTTTTTGAAGAAGCACACCTTTGTGTGTATTGAGAGCAAGTTTCCTTTGACTTCTTGGGCCTAGTTTGATCTGGTTAAACCCGTATCCACCTCCCAGTTTACGCATGAGATTCTCTGGAAGAGGTAGCGGGTGTCGATGGTCTTTTAGCTGCCGGTTTATACTGATAGAATAGTCACCACAAAGACGCAATGTAGGCTTAGTCTCACCTGGACGGAGTGCCTTGCGAACGGGAACAACTGGCGTCCCGTACTAATTGAACTGAGTCGGCTCCCAAATTCCTTTAGCAATGCCGCTTTCGTACGCTTTCTCCAAATCGGCTTGGATGGCAAAAGAGACCGGTCTTGCTTTGCGGAAAACCGGGTGGGATTGTCGCTTGAATTCGACTTCTAGTTCAAAGTCTTTAAGGTATCCCAGTTCTGACTTCCAAAGGTTGGGGAATTCTTCGCAGAGTTCTTTGCATTGGTCTCGTAGCTTAATGTCAGTCTTGAGATGACTAAACACTGCGTTGCAAGAAATTACATTGTCCGTTGCCTTATCCACGGAGATTCTCAACTGTTTGGTTGCCTCTCGTCCCAAGAGGTTCACGTCAGGAATGTCGGTTACCGTAAATCGAACGTCACAACCAAACTTTGACCCTTGGCAACGAGTATTCCTAATGAAAGTGCCTTTCACTGGCAAATCATGTTTGCTGGCGGTCTCATAGCGGTAAGAGGGGTTATCTAACCTCGGCCGTCCCAACATATGCCAGTAGTCAGTGGCTATGAAATTACCTGTAGTGGCAGTATCCAGCTCAAGCACGCACCGTTTGCCATCAATCTCTAGTGGTACTTCAAGCTTTGGCATATTGTCGTGGGATTCCTTGGAAGAGTTGACGAATTCAATTCTTTTCACGGAATTTTTGCTTGCCTTTGATGTGGAAAGCTTCTTTTGCGGCAGACCGTCTCCAAATGACCCTTGAGATTGCAATGGTTGCACTTAGCCTCTTTGAATCGGCAACTGTTTGCCTTGTGGTTCGGTTGACCGCAGCGGTAGCAGGTTACCTTTGTCTTGCCCGAATCACTGAAATTCTCTTAGGATTCTATTGCATGGGCCTTGTGATGCTGCTTCACCTTATTTACCGGCTTTGGCTTGGAGCCGTAGACGGTTTCTTTGACGACTTTAACGGCATCTACCGTTTCAGTTGCGATTTCAATTGCGCGAGCGAAATTCAGTTCGTCGTCTTTGATCTTGAAAAGGGCCTTGAGAAGGGCTTCATTGTTGATAGAGCAAATGAAGCGAGTGCGCAATGCCTCGTCCTGGGGCCCTTAATAGACGCAAAGTCGCACGTTGCAGGCGAATGCGCGCCGTCGGTTCCTGAATTATTTCGCCGGGTTTGCGCTGAATACCTCCAGAACTTGAATCGTTCCCGGATGATGAAACGTTTTGGATCGAACTGATCTTTCATGAAGGCGACTATTTCGTTAAAAGTCAGTTCGTTGACATCAGTAGGAGGGGTCTTTTGAGCCGCGAGATTAACCAATAGCTTGTACGTACTGGTTGATTAGTACGTAAGAAATACTTGGGCTTTCTTATTGTCCGAAACAGAATGAGCGCCCAGGAAGGTGCAGAACCTAGCGTAATGATCGGTCCAAAATTCAGACGTTGAATAAAAGGAGGGAAGTTCGGAGTCGCCGAGGTGACCGTTGAAGTAGAAGTTAAAGTCGTACCTGACGTGATCTTCCCAAGTATACTTTCGAATCTTGTCTCATCGTCCTTCCGTTGTTGCTCCATCTTCAACATCATTTCTTGTTGTTGCTGAAGTTGTTGCTGCATGAGTACCATTAGGTCCTTGAAATTGGCCATTATTCGATGACTTCGATCTTGCTCAATCCGTTGACTATGTGGCAGTCGATCGTAGTGTTGAACAAGATCCTACTCAGTGCGCCAGAGAGCTTCTGTTGTATTCCCAGAGGCGTAGATCCACATTGAGTTGTAGAAAACAAACGTTTATTGAAAGCCAACAGAACTAAGTGAACAAAACGTTGTAAACAAGACAGTAAAAGTAACGTTGAATCGAGACAATAAGAAACAGTAAACTGAACAGTAATGAAATAGTACTTCAGCAGTAACTAAACAGTAACTAAATAGTAACTAAAGTTGTGGTAAGCAACCGTCTTTAAATATAATCAAAGAATCTTCTAGAATAATCATGACATCAGTCTTCGAAATCCGTAGAACATTCTAGAAGGATCGAGATGCCGTTACTCCACGTGTTAGGATGTCCTCGTACATCATAGGAGCTTCCAGAACAAGATCGAATGTAATTCCAAAATGTTCTGGCGAAGCAAATCCATAACACTTGTGATGTGACGTAAACATGAAACAAACATTTGGCCAATTACAAGTGTAGCTCTCTTCATGCAGGGCTACGGTTATGCAATCAGAGGCCTCTGCTAATGTGGAGGGGCCTCTAGGTACCTCGTTCTCAAAAGGAATATCGGACCTCAATGATCCAAACCTACGGCTTATACAGTCACAGGGAATAGGGATGATTTAGTTATGTTACGTTAATAATGTATGAAATATATTCGATATAAAGTATATTCCAATTTTACAAAAGTCTCCTGCACGATATTTCAGCAACTTCATGAAATCAAACGTTCACTGCGCAACTGGGAACCAGGCGATATGGAAGCCGCACTAGTGAGCTGACTCGGAAAATTGGGCTGGAAGAGCGGCACATTTATTGTCAAACCGGATTAAGTGCAAGGGATATTTCGGTTTGGGAATATATTTGTACTACTGAATTGATATAGACCATTGCGTTTGCACCGTTTGAGCGTTTAAAGATATTTACCTGTTAACCATACATGGCGGCGGACCGTCAGTGGGTGGTGGTCATCGGGGAGGGGGTAACTTACCTTTACGGCAAATTTTTCAAGGGTGTCGGTGGTGAGGACTTTTTTACTCCTCGGCGGTATTTTTTCGCCGAGGGGTTAACTATTTTCCGCGGGGGCTAAGCTTCTATCTCCCTGTCGGCAATAACAATACGTAATTGCACACCACCGAACGCAGTCTTCATTCTTCATAGGGTTGCGTTATACCTATAGTTATAAAACCGAAACCGAATGCCGTTATAATGCAGGGTGTATGCGGATGACCATGCAGTAGGAAAAGTCTGACGGTAGACTAAAGTGTGGAGTTTATCCGAGTGGTCATTTCTTGTATGAAATTGCAATGTCGACTTTATCCAAGTAAGTGTCAGCAGTACCCGAGCAACATCGTGCCTGAATGGAAGTCTCTTATGTGAAATTAAGGTGTCGATTTTGTGCAAGATTTGACCCTATAACTGGTGCATGTAAAAATTTTAAGCGGATGTTTTTATCTTTCTAATATTAATTGAGCCAAATAAGTAAATTTTCTAAACCTGGAATTACACGTAACACTAAGTAGTTTACAGATACTTTTCGAGGCTTAAAGACCATAGCGGACAAACATGATGCTCCTAGAAACACATTGCCTCATCGGTATTTACCCAGAATTACAAGCGGTTTGGATGAAATGTTTAGAAAGGCAGTTTTGAGCGATGATCAGGAATCTGATCTTGTGGAATTAATCGTTAATCGTTAGGAATCGTGGTTTTCCTTTGATAGTTGGCAATGTGCGTGGTTTGGATTATACATTTTGTGACCTAAAAGAGCACACGATTTCAACCACCATAAAAATAGCCGGATGGGTATAGTGGTGTTGATTCAAAAGGCAGAACCCCGATATTGTCAAACGACTCGCACAAAACATCTCAATTAACAGGGATTTTGCATTGAGCAGAGTTAGGGATTCACGTTATTTTCAACGTAAAAAACAAATTCTAACTCAGTACAATGTATTAGACAAGCCCCACGCAATATACAACATGGACGAAACGGGAATTACTATTGTTGCTGAACGGAAACGAAAAGTATTAACAAAAATGGATCAAAGAATGTAGTCTTTATTTCGCCCACCGAAAAAGAATCAACCACAACAATTGTAGCTTGCCCCAATGCTGCCGAAACCGTGTTACTCCCGATGGTAATTTTCAACGGGAAAACAATTCTGGTGCAGCACCGCGAGGGAATGCCGTATGGAACAGCTGTAGTTTGATCCGCCGATAGGTAGGCCGATTAGTCCTCTTGACTACACGAGAACGGAAACGAAAAGTATTAACAAAAATGGATCAAAGAATGTAGTCTTTATTTCGCCCACCGAAAAAGAATCAACCACAACAATTGTAGCTTGCCGCAATGCTGCCCAAACCGTGTTACTGCCGATGGTAATTTTCAAAGTGAAAAAAATTCTGGCACAGCACCGCGAGGGAATGCCGTATGGAACAGTTGTAGTTCGATCCGCCGATGAGTAAGCGGATTAGTCCTCTTGACTACACGATGGTTCAAGGAAGTATTTCTCAAACAGAGAGATCCATAGTTTCTCGGTGAATACGACATTATAATAAAGACGGTTATTCATATCACGACAATAATAACATGCTTTTCGACATAGCTGAGCAAAACTGTGTTAAACTTTTACCAATGCCATCACATGGGGGATTTGCATTAAATTGAGTGCAGGCTGTCTTAACTTTGTCCTATAGTCAGGCATCACTATCACATTGTCCCAGTACGGTGGAAGCCAA